>JASSUY010037986.1:2338-25547 GCA_032466535.1 Forpus xanthops | reverse complement strand
CGAGCGGCACGGGCTGGGTCCGTGCCCGCGGGTAGCGGCGTGCCCAGGGCCGCAGCGTGCACCGGGGCTGCAGTGTCCGGTGTGTGTGCGTCCCGAAGGGGCGGCGATGTGGTGGGGTCCCGGGGAGCGATGCCCGCGGTACTGCGTGCCGCTGGGGATGCCATGCCCGAGGCAGCGCTGCTCTGCGGCGGCGCTCGGGGGTGCAGTGCTCGGGGGGGGGCCGTCACGGCCCCACAAGGGCCCCGGGGCTGCAGCACACGTGTGGGTGCAGGTCAGCCCTGCGGTACACGACAGCCCCCGGAGGGCCGTGCCCGGGGGTGCAGGGCTCGGAGGTGCAGGTACCAGGAGGGATGTGCCCGGGTGCGGGTTGGTCCTCAAGGCAGTCACGGGGATCCTCCAGAGCGGCTGCCCTGGGTTTTACGACACGATCCCGGCTCCCACCCGACTGCGGACCTGAGACCCTCCCCGGCTGGTGCGTCCCCACTCAGCAGGAGCCGCTGGCGGGTCAGCCCCTGAGCTGGCCCGCAGGCAGCGTGCAGGGTCACCAGTTGGCCCGGGAGCGGAGGCAGTGCCGAGCAGTGCCGGCAGGGGGCAGAGCCGGCCCGTGCACCGCACCGCCGCCGCCGGTCCGCCCCGTGCGGCGCCCGCAGGGAGCTGAGCGTCAAGGCACCACCGGCCCCGGGCAGGACGGGACAGGCGGGAGGCGGCCTGAGGCTGCCCCAGCATCCCAGCCGCGGGTGCCCCCACGTGTCCCCGGGGAAGGGGGTCGCTGCGTGACCGGCTCCGTTAGGAACCGCCGCCTGCCTCGGGCGGCTTTTGAAGTTTGTGGGAATCTTCCCTCGATCCTGCAGCATCTGGGAAAGGCTTCCGGAGAAACGGGAAGGTCGTCGCGAATGACAGCCCCGGCAGCGCGACAGCCCCCCCTCTGCCCCTCGTGACAAAAACCACAGGCCATGGTGTCCCCAAAAGCTTTTGCAGACAACCTGTATCACACACTCCCTTTGTTAACCCAGCCAAGATCCCTCTGAAAACCAGTTTGGCTCCTTGCCCCCTTCCCAGCCGAAAGTGGCTCCACAGCCCGGCTGCCTGAGAGGGAGCCGGGGGCACAGCCCTCCCTTTCCCAGCTCCGGGCTGCAGCTGGAAGAACTGCCCAGTGCACTTTCTGCTTAGCATGAGAGTAGGGAAGAGGCAGAGCTGCCCGAAGGCGAAGCAGCATGGCGATGCTTTCCCCTTCCAAGAAAACAGTGTAATGGGAAATGCAGAGGAGCAAGGCAGTAGTGCTAGACCAAAGCCCTGGTGAGGTTTTTAGCCCAACTCAGGTAAAACCTCTAACGGACCTTGACAAAAGGCTGCATGGAAACCCAGAAAAGGTTTGGATCTGCTCTCCGCAGTAGCTGTGGACCCCTGCAGACACCTTACCTTGTCAAGGTGCTGTGAGAGCATCTCTGAACCCTACCCTTAGCTCTAACCCAACTCTTAACTCTAACCCTAACCTTAACTCTAACCCCAACTGTATGAAGAGTGCTTGGGTTTCTTGAGGTCTGCGGATAATGCTAAGTGAGAAATGCTGCAGGGCTGAGCAGGGAAGCAGCTGATGAGACCATGGACGTCAGAGGTAAATGGGGGTAGCCCACCACAGGATGAGTCACTTTTTCTGCTCGCTAGAAGTAAAGCACTGCAGTAATGAGATGCTGCAATGGGAAAATCCAACCAATGCTGCTTAGTGCATCCTGTTTCTGGAGCAGACAGAAGTGCTGGGGAGTCCCCAGACTGGCAGGCTCTCACTGCACTTACTGGTTTCTAATCCTACCACTCTCCAAAGAGCACTGGGATGTTTGGGGACATGGCCAAGCCTTTTCCCAGTGCAGAGCAGGGAAGTCACAAAGGCGCAGGGGTGCTGCCTGCCAAGCTGGCTGCACCAAGCTGCTGCTTGGGACTGCCAGAGCAGGCTGAGCAGTGCTGGTTGCAGCATAAAATGCAGCTTCCCTGAATCAGTATTGCCTTCCTCATGGGTTCCTGGGCAGCACGAGTCTGCACTGCTGGTCTGGTGCAGACCATCTATGCCACTGCCTGTTCCTATGAGGTTGTGCCCGCTGACCCAGCAGGAGTTACCTGCTGGTGTGCCTGGCTGCCCCCAGCCCGGCTGGTGTCCCCTGCCCTTGGCGGCACAGTGGGGCTTTGCTGGGAACAGTTGCAGGAACGAGACAGACAGGCACGAAGTAGCAGGCCGCCGGGCCCCCGAGCCGGGTGGCTGTGCTTTAGCAAGATCCCTCTGGCCCTGAGCTTTCATCTCCACAGCCTACACAAAGGGTGCCACCAAAATGTATGTAAAAGCAGAAGAAACATGGGAGCCGGCCCTGAGGCATCCCTCCCTTCATCTCCTGCCTCTGACTGACAGCCAGCAATGACCTGCCACTCAGCAAAAAGGCTTGCACACCTTACCTGGAGCAAAGAGCACTCCCGGGCATGCACTGCCACACCACACACATGGATGGCCCCCCCGCACTCAGACCCGCCTGGAAGCCAGGAGCAGGGGGGATTGGCAGCCAGCTCAGGCTGCCACAGGGATGTGCCGACCACTGGGGACCAGGTGCTGCCCTCCCGATACCATTGAGCCTCACATGGGATTGGAGAAAACCTTTCTGGGAGGGTGCAGATGTGCTCCACTCACCCCATCCCTTTCTCTCCTCACAAGATCCACCCTTGTACCTCTCTGGCTTCTGCCTCATCCTCTTCCTTGATAAAAAGCCCTACCCAGCACTGGGGCACCCTCAATCCCAGAATCGCTGTTAAGGACATAGGCTGCCTTGCCCACAGCTCTGCCCACCTCAGGCAGCATGCAGGCAGGGAGCAGAGCTGATGGTGTTTCCAGCGGGTACTGTTTTCCCAGCCATCTTCCGAATACAGATGTTTTCTCAGTGCAGGATCCAGACAGAGGAGGGTAAAATGTTTTCATTCCAAGCTCCCGGGGTCAGGTCATGGTTTGTCTAAATGGCTTTTGTAGCTGTAATTATCAGATTAGCTGATCTCTGGCAGTGCATTTAGGGGCAGCTACATTAACTGTGGATCCTGACCACACTGCTGCCACCCTGCCCAGCTGGGGCACTGGGTTTGCAATGGAGTGATGGGGATCAGGGATGCCAGGAGAGCCAAGTGAAAGGCTTGTGGTCTGGTTTTAGCTGGTATTTAGCTGGACCCTGGCCCAAGAATAGCTGGCATGTTTGGGGAAGACAGCAGCAAGCCTCCTTGACCTCCTCAGTGCACATGATGATGTCGAGCTGGGCCTGATCCTTTCCTCCCACTCCAACCCACAATGAATCATAGCCACAGAGCCCCATCCCAGGTACCTGCCGCTGTGCCTGATGCCCTTCCTGCAGACCCAGCACCTGAGATGCCTCCCCTTGCTTCTTGGAGGCAGCAAGCCCAGCAGGTCTCGGGGTGGGAGCTTCAGGACCGACCAGTGCAGCTGGGATGGGGAAGCCTGGGGCTACTGGCTGGCCACAGGGTGCTGCGAAGGGTGGGCAGTCCCAAGCAGCAGGGGAGGCACAGGAACAGGAGCATGAGATACCAGGCGAGACAGAGAGCGTGATGGGGGAATGAGAGAGCAGGGCGAGGGGCAGATAAAGAGGGATCAGGAGTTTCCGGCCCCCACCAGCCCCTCGCCGGGTCCGGCTGTCAGCGCCTGCAAGTGCTGAAGGCAGCGAGCCCCGGTGGCAGACGGGGCCGCAGGTCCTGCCGAGGGGCACCGTCAGGGGTTGGGAAGGGGCCCCTGCTGCTGTGTTCCTGCTGCAAGGGAACATGAGCAGCAGCTCAGACCCCAGCATGGCTGGAGATGGGCAGTGCCCCTGCGCAGCCCCATGGGTGACCCCCCCGAATTTCACCAACCAGCGCCAAACAAAATCAGTTCCTGCTCTGCAGAGCTGCAGGTAAAGACACGGGTGTTCGGTAGCCACTTGCGTTTGCACTGTGCCCATGGTGGTTGTCAGCCCCTTCAGTCCACCTCCTCTCTCAGTTTCTATAGGCGGGAGCAACAGGGTTTTCCCTTGACCAAGGCAGAAGCCCTGAAGAAATAATTCAAAATCAGAAAATATTTCCTAGTTGCTCCATAAAACAAATAATTTTAAATGTGGTTCCACTGTATTTCAGTTTATGAAGTCTGATAATGCCGAAGCGTAACACTCCACTGAATGAAGACTTCCAGAGTGGTTTACATCTTCTCTTTCAAAGAACATTTCAACCTCTTTAAATGCTTCAGAAAATCTCAACAGCAAAACTGTGCCTTTAAACATTTTGTTCCTGCGGGAGGTTTTGACTTTGGGACAACATAGTTAAAAAAGAATAAAAATCCCTGGGAGCTAAATTCCTGGTATTTTTCCTAATTGCCACCATGACAGAGCTTGGTTAGCTCCAAATCCATCTTCTGTGCCTACAGCTGAAAGCCAGAGAGCAACTCAGAGCAGTGAGTGTAAAGCCTGTGCATCCCAAAAGGGAGCATATCCACCAAACTGATCAGGCTCAAACTTCTCCTGCCACTGCTGCTGTCTGGGCAGAGCCAGGGGTTCACCATGTCTCTACTGAAAACCATTTGCACATCATTTTGGGTGCTCCTCCAGTCCCAGCCCAGTTCATGTACCACTCGGGACCTACCCCATGGCCATGCTGACCTCCTCTGCATCCTCAGACACCACGAGGAGCACGAGCACCTAGCAGAGTGCCGGCCCTGACTGTGGCAAGGAATGGGCTCATCATGGTCCTTGCCATGGGTTGAGCCAGTGGGGCTGGTAAAAAGGTGTCTCAGAGACCTGCTTTCCCTTAATTTTACTTTTTGCATCAGCAAATGCTGGCAGATGTCAGGAGACCAAGTGCTGACGCCGGGTACCCCGGTGCATTAAAGATGGTCTGCCAAGGGTGCAGAGGATCAATGGAGGAAAGACTGGACTTTCGGTCCGCAAGCATCCCCAGCCCCAGGGGGCTGGACAGGCACTGCTATGTCAAGGCATGGACTTTTACACAGCCACGGAAGCCGGTTTTGGGAGGTCTGATGTCCCAGAGGCAGCAAACCCCCTGCCCAAGCCTTTCATCCAGTCAGGACAGAGACACCCGATATGTCCCATTCTGAAGGAGGCATCTGCAGCACAGCCAGTCCCAGCTAGACTCCTCTGGGCAGGGTGTGTGCCCAGCACAGCCAGGATGGGGCCAGGAAAGCGGACTCCAGCTCCCTTGCAGGGAGCCCGGTGCTGCGGGTCACTTCTGGACTTTGGTACAGGAACAGAGTTACTGAAAACAATTTATTTAATATAAAATATAATTTCTTGCAGCGTTTTGGCTGGCGTCAGCTGAGTGCTTACTCACCCGGGAATTCAAACAAAGGCAGGGCTGGCACCCAGCCAGGGGGTCGGGTGCTGGGTGGTCGTGTCCATCCTCAGACCCACCTCTGGGTCACTTGCGGGCTTGTGGCATGATGTCTCCATTTATTTATTGGAAATGTTTGAGCAGGAAATGCTAATGGTTTGAGTTTGTGAAGACAGCTGGACGGGTCCGAACGGAGCTGCTGGGAAAGGGGAGGCTGCACTGGGATGAAGCAGAGAAGGAGGAATTGGTGCTGCTGGTGCTGCCACTGGGGATCTGTCCCCTCTGTGTTTAGGGTGGAGGACCGAACGCAAGGTGAGAGCAGAAAGGGTCCCACCAGCTCTGCTGCCTCCTCCTTCACTGCTGCTTGCAGTCACCATTGCAAAGCACACGGCCATGCTGCAAGCATGGGGCTGCTCCCGGCATGCTGCTGTGCTGCTGCCTGCACCCCTGTGGTACATGGAACGGTGCTGCCGAGGTGGAGCAGGGGGAACAGCAAGCACAGGACATGGCATGTCCCATCCTGGCCCTCAGGCCCTAGCGTGGCCTGTGCCCATTGTCGTGGGAGAGATGTGAGAGCGCTGCCAGGGGGTCGAGAGGTTCCTATGCAGCCGTCTTTGGCCTGGGCTGTTCCTGCATTTGCTGATAACAGCGGGGGGTAAAGCCTGACCCAGGAAAGCAGGCATGATCCGCAGAGATAAACTCCCCGCAGCAAGACAAAGGCACTGACCTCCGCACAGCCCGAGCCACCGCATTCCCACAAGCACAGCAACAATTGCCTGGGGGCAGCAGGGAGACCTGCACCAAATCCCACCGGGCAGCTGCTGGGAAGGGCCTGCATGGCAGCCAGTGACACCTCTGGTAGGGATCATTGCACAGAAACCACAGCTTGGCATTTTTAAGAGCATGTACTGCAGATTTCATCTGCCCAAGCAGTGACAGCAGCTAGAGCTGGCTGTGATTGCTCTCCCATCCAGCGGTGCAGTGGCCTTGATGTTTGCCTGTACTGCATGGCCAGAGGGATGCTTCACAAGCAGCCCATTGTATTCCTGACCTTACACTTTTACATCTGCACTCACAGCCCAAACAAACGTTAGATTTCAGCTCTAAATGCAACTGAGGACCCTAGGAGACTGAAGCCCGCCTGGCACCTCTATGTGTCCCTGTGCCAGCTCTGCCCTGAGATAGCACCAGCAGAAAAAGGCAGAGGTGCTTAATAGGATTTGCAGAAACACCCAGCTTGGTTACACACCATATGTCTGTTGTCTCAGGCATGTTTTAAAAATCTTTATCTCTGCATCATTAAACACTGATCTACATTTGAAAAGAATCCCTTCAGTTCCCTACCTCTGAAATGAGGATAACTATCCTTCACCTCATAGCGGGGTTACCAGGATAAACAGATTAAAGACTGCGAGATATTGTGGCAAAGAAGGTTAAACAAGCCCCTGTGACAGACAGCCCAGGGGCAGGGACCAGCATCAGAGCAATGCACAGCATAAGCCACCGACCCACGTCTGCACCATGCTAATAACCCCAAAATCCCAGCACCGGCTTTGCCACCGTCTGCCTTCCCAGGACACAGTCCCCAGCCAGCCGGAAGCCTGCTAAGGGGCCAGGCCCCCAGCCAGGGATATGCACTCATGCCCTGAACCTGAGAGCGGGAAGCACAGTGGTGCAGGGGAAAGGAGACAAGGGAAGTGCCCATCAGAGATGTGGGGCTTTGGGAGGACGTCTGTGACACAGGTGCAGCAACAAGAGGCTGTGGGGTGCACACACAGTGTGTGCATTTGGCGCAATGGGGCAACTGCTGCCCACAGCCCTGCCTGTCCCTGTCCCACCGGGCACCCTCTGCAGGCAAGGCCAGCAGGGAGATGTGCACTTCTGCAGATAGGGCTGGTGGGGGAGAGGATGAGCCAGACAATTACTGTCTGGAAAGTCTCACCCATGTCCCTAGTAAAATAATGGCACAAATATTAAGAAAAGGAGATCTGTAAACATCTAGAGGATAATGAAACTATGAGCTATAAGCAGGATGGGATTTGTAAATAAAGGACTGTGCCAAAAACAACAAGCCCTCCATAATTGTTTTGGATAGAAGGACAAGATCAGTGCTGGAAGGGGACCCAGCGGATGTCATGAGAGGAGACCTGGAAGCACCGTTTCTGTCCTCCTGCTGGTCTGTTAAAGAGCTCCCAGGACGTTTGGGCAGGTTTGAGAGGCTGACCTGTGCAAAAACGTGCCCCTGATGGCATAGCTGGCAGCTGGGGACATACCTGAGCCTGGAGCTGGTCTCCTGAACTCCCCCAGCAGAGCATGCATCACATGCACCAGCACTGGTGCAGTCCCCCACATCTTGGCCACCTCTGAGTCACCAGCACATTGCTCTTAACCTGAGCCCCCATCCCAGCTGGGGCACATCCCACCACCATCCCTCATAGGGCTGGGACCTGTGCGGTGCAGGACCAAGCCAGCTGGATGGTCATGGAGGGGCAGAGTGAGAAATAAAACTGAGTGAAGCCAGGAGCAGGAAAATGACTCTGGCACCTTCCACACTGTTCCCCAGGTTTTGGCAGCGCTTTGTCTTTTGTGAACATCAAAATGGCATGTTCTGCAAAACTGTAGGGTTCTCTGGTGCTCTCAAGTATCAGATTTTTGGCCAGACATACAGGAAATGTACATGCACCTCTTCGCAACCAGCCCTTTGAAATGCTACACTATAAAAGCACACATAAGCACTAGCAGTCATCTGCACTGCACAGGCCAAACCCGTCCAGCGTTGATGTTGCATGGAAGGAAAAGCAGGGGCCTGGCCAAAAGAATACTTGGTTTTGTACCTGAGCCGTGGGTCTCTGCAGCATTGCAGCAGTGCTGGGCTGGATAATGTGTGGTCACTGAGAGCAGCTGGCTGCATGCAGTATGCAGGGTAATGCACACTCACAGCCAAGGATGAAATGCACCATATATGGTGAAGATATTATTAGTCCGTAGCTCTCTTCATCGGATCTTCCAAATCTTGCTTGAAAATAGGAATCAAACAAGTTTGATTGTGAGATTCAAGCAGGGGCTGAAACTGCCTGTAGGACCAAAAGCAATGTCTTCAGGGCAACACTGCGCAGCGAGGCTGAAGTTATCAGACATTTGGGTACCTACAAGGCATTTAACAATATTCCAGTTATGTATTTGTCCTAATCAGTGCTGATTGCCCACATATTACCTACATCCTAACTGGTCTCCAGAAGTTGTTCTCAACAGAGAGATGGTGCTAAAAAGGTGTCAAGAAAGTTCAGTTGCTGTACTCTGGGTCCCCAACACAGGCACAGGCGAGCTGGGAATCAGCACCAACTCACTGCTGCCAACCTCAGCTGCAGCCCAGCATGTGATAGAGGGGATGGTGTCACCCACTCATGGGTTTTGACTGAGCGAAGTGCCAGATTGGATGTGCTGTGGGTTGGTGTGGGGTCCTGGGAGTGAGCAGCTGGAGGTGATCTCAATGCTAGGACCACATGGTGAATAAGGTTCTGGGCGTTAGAGAAGGGAGGACAGCAAACAGGAGTTATGAGACAGTATCTTACACAGCAGTGGATGGGGTGCCAGCCCTGAGATACTGTGACGAGGCTGATGCCCCTTTTTAAATATAGGCAGGTGAAGGGAAAGTCATAGATGTGATTCCCCTCTCAATCCCTTGCCCCTGTTTTCACTATCTCCCGTAGCATCCTTGCCAGCCAGACAGGGGAGGTGTGGGCTGGAAGGGGGTCACAGAAGGTGGGTTAAAACCTAAGCACTGGCACAGGGACTCAGCAAGGCAGTGGGATCTGCGTCTTCAGACATAGCAAAAATCTGAGAGATGGAGGCCCAACCAGCGGGATGTACCGCCAGAGCTCCCGAGGCCAAAATTATCCTGTGAAATGAGAGAGGGTGCAGAGAAGAGCCACAGAAAGGATACAAGTGCAGGAGAACGCACCCCACAGTGACAGAATCAAGCTCAACCTGTTTTCTTCTTAAAAAAGCTTAAGAAATTTGACTGCTATGCACAAGTACTCTCATAGTAAGAAAATGCCATGTGCTAAAGCGTTTTTATTCCAGCCAAAAAAGGCAGAACGAGAATCAATGGCTGGAAATTAAAAGCCAGACAAACCTGCATACAAAACACGACATACATTTTCTGAGCAATGCTGATTAGCGGGTGGTTTAACCATCAGTGATTAAGTAATACCCAACCATGAGCTCCCTCGCTCCTCCAAACCAGATGCTTTCATGCGTTACTGAAACCCCAAGTTATCTGGATCCAGGAAGAGTAACAAAACGAGGCAGTCAGGGAGATCAGCGTAGATGATCTGGCTCTGATCTTAAACATCACGAGCAAAAATACATCATGTTACTGATACACACAGAAAAATGCCCATTGCACAAACTCAGTGTAAACAGTGAACAGTCGACATCTGCAAACCCACAGACGGAGGGATACGACAGTTGTTAGTCCTGTTTTAGAAACAGAAAAACACCCGGCCCACGGACAACCCACAGGGGCCTTGCGGTAGGAGTGAGACCATGAGAGAGACATGGGCTTGCGACACCAGGAGTCTGTCACTAGCCCAATTCATGAGCAAGATGGGATCTGCTCTTGGAACCCAAGGTCCATCAAGTGGGGAAGAGAAGATCTCTCTGTGCAGGGCCTGGGGGGACCACACAAGTCATAAGACCATTCTGGGGCAATCAGGACCACAAGGATATACAGAAACGGGGAAAAGGGATAGGGAATAAAGAAATCTTAGGAGTAAATAAATAGAAAAGCTCTGATGGATACGATGGAAACCTGGACAACATTCACAGCTGAAACAAAACATACCTGACAAGGACCAGTCCCGAATAGACTGGCCAGAGGCAAAATGATCTTCTCTCTTTTTTTAGTATCCGTATTCACAGGATTATAAAAAATAAGCCTGGAAGGCCCTTGAAAGGTCACCCAGCCTGTCTGCCTCCCCAAAACACTTCCTGGTGGAGCTTTTGTCTAAACTCTTCCTAAATGAAGCCTCTAGTGGTGAAGACGGCTCCCAGGAAAAACAAGTTTTAATCACTTTTACCGCAGTCATTGCAGGGTGAGCCTATGGCTTCTTCTTCTACCCACCCTGAAAACAAGGAATAGCCCATTATCTCGTGCTTTGTAGCAGGGCTTTATGCATTTAAAGACTTTTATCTTATTTCCCTGCAGTCTTTTTGTCTTGATAGTCAGCTACCCTGGTCCTTCAGCCTTCTCCAGTATGTCATGTTTTCTGTATTCCTGATCTCGTTCTTCCCTGGGCTTTCTCCAACAACCGCAACTTGAAATGCTGGGCCCCCAGTGGGACCCAGCGCTGAGGCTTACACTTCCTAAGTGCAGCAGGAGCAGATCAGGTGTCTTACAAAAAACCTTGTTTGTACATCCTATTCTGATTTTGCTCTTCTCACTTGGGCTGCTGCTGGCTCACACTCCCTGCGGGACCCACTGTCCTTCAGCTACTTTCCCACAGAGCAACATTGATCATCCCCCAGCCAGTGTTCAAGACTCATAGAAAAGCCTTATATTTGTTCTTATCAACAGGCTTGTTTCAGATTTCTCCAATTTCTCAGTAAAAGCACTCTTGCAGACCCTACCACACTGGTGCTGCAGGTAAAATCACTGACTAGCCCTTGACTCAGGCCCTGTCTGATGGATGAGCATTGATAGCTGCATGTCAATACTTTCCCAACCAGCTGTGCTTTCACAGAGCCACACATTCACCCAGACCACATTTCTCCATTGCTCATCAGTGACTTGAATGAAGGGACAGCATGTATGCTCAGCAAGTTTGCTAGTGATACAAAACTGTGAGGAGTGGCTAATACACCATAAGGCTGTGCTGCCATTCAGTGAGACCTGGACAGGCTGGAGAGATGGGCAGAAAGGAGCTTGATGAAGTTCAGCAAATGCAAGTGCATGGTCCTGCACCTGGGGTGCATGGAATAACCCCATGCACCAGTACAGATTAGGGGTTGACCTGCTGGAAAGCAGCTCGGCAGAGAAGGACCTGTCCATGAGCCATTAATGTGCCCTTGAGGCCAAGAAGGCCAATGGTATCCTGGGCTGCATTAGGAAGTGTGTGGCCAGCAGGTCAAGGATGTTATCATCTCCCTGTACTCTGCCTTGTTGAGGCCGCAGCTGGAGTACTGTGTCCAGTTCTGGGCTCCTTAGTTGAAGAAACACAAGGAACTACTGAGAGGGTCCAGCAGAGATCTACACTACAAGGATGATCAGGGGTCTGAAGCGTCTCTCTCATGAAGAAAGGTTGAGAGAGTTGGGCCTGCTTAGCCTCAAGAGGACGGAGCCATTATCAATGCATACAAATATCTTAAGGGTGGGTGTCAAGAGGATGGGGCCAAACTCTTTTCAGTGATGCCCAGTGACAGGATAAGGGGCAGCAGGCACAAACTGAAATGCAGAAAGTTCCATCTGAATATAAGGAAGAACTTCTTTGAGGGTGTCAGAGCACTGGAACAGGCTGCCCAGAGAGGTTGTGGAGTCTCCTCTGGAGATAGTCAAAACCCACCTGTGCAAGCTGCTTCAGGTGAACCAGCTTTGGAGGGGAATTCGGATCTCCAGAGATGATCTCCAGAGGTCCCTTTCAACCCCAACCATTCTGTGATTCTTTGATTCATACAGCAATGGGACTAACCTCCCATGAAAGTCAGGTTTTAGCACATCTTGCTTTTCCTGGGTCAGCCATCATAGCAATCCTCAAGCAGAAGAAAATTCAGTTGGTTTGGCTCTTAGCTGATGGCCAAAGCTGCCACCTTATCTCAGTAGAGAGCTCATTATCTCTACTCACATGATGTGTCCCTTAATGATGTATTTGCCTCTCTCCAATCTGTTTATCCCAATGGCTATTTTCCCCTTCAGTCCTGCACCCCTGGACTTGAGTAAAGCTCAGGAACTTGGAAAGCCACAAAGGTTCATTTGGGAAAAAATATTGAGGGAAGGGGACACAAGCGCTCAACAACAACTAAATCCTCGGAACTCACATGTTTATCCAAATTCATCTGAACCTTCTGGGGACAGTGACTTTAGGGTAAAATAAAAACAAGTTCAAGTGAGTTTTCCATCCCTGCGACAGTACAGTGATTCCAGCCAATCTGAAATAATTTTCCAAGAAGATTTCCTGCAACCTCACAGTGATTAAAGGAAATAACATTGTGAATAAAGGGACATTATTCAAAGTCAATGAAGGAGCCACAAACTGTACATTCTCACAGAGAGCCGGAAAGCGCCGGCATGAGGTGGATTTTGCAGCATGTGGCCCCCCAGAAGGAAGAGGGTGGGATGTCTGCTCCATCCCTCTTCCCTAGGCAGGGTTGTGACCGGGCTTCTCCCAGAGCAGGCGGTGAGGGAAGGGGACCCACAAGCTCCCTATGTTTGAGGGTGAAAGGCTTGGCCCTGCAGGCTTTGACCCCTGGCTCTATCTGCTTGGTTTGGTGTCAGGGACTCAGTGTGTCTCTGCAAAGAGATGCCCATCAACCATCCTAAAACCCAGAGTGACCCTAGAGAGACCTAGCATCCCATCACAGCACCTTCACACCAAATCCTCATTCCTGGAAACCTCCATGCACCTCACTTTGTCTGAATCAAAACCTCAGTATGTTCAACGATCTGGGCTCTGAGATTGACATGGAAATGTGAACGGGCCCGAAAAGCCACTTTAGTGGAGGTGAAAGCTCTGTGCTGCACTACTGGGCAAGTAGAGTCCTGCCTGCTGCAGCCCCAGCCCTCAGCAGCCCCTCTCGCTGTGGGTACCCCAAGACCATCGAGGGAGGGACGAGTGCACATCACAAATGGCTGGGCCAAGGAGGCTTTAAAAATCATGCCTGCTTAGCTAAAACAAAGAGAAGGGAGTAATGAGGAAAGCTGGGGAGAAAGTCACAAACACACATGCTTCAGTTGGTGCTGTGTTAATAAGGGAATTAGCTAATGAGCTTACTGTGGCACATGGACAAGTCCTTTAGAAATATCACGGCCACCTGGGGCGGCTCGAAGAGGAGCCGGGCAGCCCTCATCGGCTGGAAAGATGAGGCCCCATCCCAGTCTGCCGGGAACAGCCCCACTTCCTGCTGGGCAGTGCGTGTCAGGGGGTAACGGGGGGTGATGCAAATCCAACAAGAGCTGGTCATGGAAACGGTAACAAACAGTGCAAGCAGCCCACACTCATGGCTCATCTCAGAGAGCTGCAGCTCAGCACCCATGCGGCACGGCTGGGGCTGCTCAAGGACCAACTCCCCCCAGACAAGCAGCGCGGCACTGGGCTGCTGGCATAAGGAGCTTCCAGAAGCGTGGATCACCTTCCCCTACAGCTGTGATGGATATGCGGACAACATAAATAGAGCTCCCAAACGCAGATTGTTTTTGTGAAAGCTGTTCAAATACAGCTGTACACAATCTGGGATGAACACAAATTCAAACATAAGTGTGCGTGAACGTGCTGATCTGAACCGAAAGTGGGTGAGAGAACCTAATGTTAAAAGTCACTTAGAACAATGCAAACATTAAATATACAAATATTCATCAAATACTTATTTAGAAAGTGGCTTTTAGACAGTGATCAGCCTCGGCTGCAAGAAAAAGTATTTGCTGATTAATATTGAACTCATGGAGGAATTTGTGCGTGTGGCGGTATTTGCATGAATTAGAGCAGGGAAAGCACAAACAATGGTGAAGACAGAACGGCCCCCTCAATCCAAAAAGAGAAAAGCAAAAATCCAAGCCAAAAATGAACCTCCACATAAAAAAATTCTCCTGCTCTATTGAGGACACAATCAAACACTGATATTTGCTGGGAAGGTGAAAATCTGGCATTTTTGTTACTATATTAATGATGGGAAAATAAGTATAAACTTATTCAGTATAAAAGTTAATGAATATTTTCTTATCTGAACAGAATGAAATCGAAAACTGTTCCATGAAAAGGTTTTCATTAAACTTTTCAATGGGTTATTTTGAAACAATTCTTTTCTTTCATTTTCTTAAACCAGAAAGCTGCCCAAACTTTGGAAGCGCTGTGTCTCCATGTTTTCCTTGTCTTCTTTTTCTCCCATGCCCTGATGCTGCTTGAATCTGACATTCCCACCAGATTTCCTCCTCTTTTCTCATCTTTTATTCCCTACACTGACACTTTTCAAAGCTTTGGCACTCTGGTAAATGGGAAAACAAGGAAAACCAAGAAATATCAGAGCTGCGAAGTTGAAGGGCTGTAGGAATAACGGTAACGGAAGGGAGAAGAAAATGTTTTCAACAATTTCAATGCTTTTTCAGCTGTAGTAGAAGCAATTTGTGCCTGCCAAGAAAATGGAGGGATTCACAGTAAAGGAACATGGATTTTTTTGGTTTTGTTCTTTCCAAAGTGCTTTAACTGTAACTTTTTTATTTCCAGTAGGGAAAAAGCAGGAGCTATTTTCTGTGATTCTCTTCTCCAATCAACTGGGGTGGTTTAGGCTTAATGGACACAAGGACATGGCAGAGCACCAGGAGCAGCAGCGGGGTGAATAGTGGTGCCCCAGCCCATCCTGGGGCTCAGCTCCCGTGCTGCCGGCTGGGGAGTGAGAGCCTCCCTCTCCAGCACCAGAGGCTGCTGCTTCTCCCATGGCCAGACCCTCCAGCAGGGCTCGGAGGTGACATCACAAGTAGGGACAACCCCAATAGTTGTCACAGCAGTGGGTGTGCAGGGCTGCAGAGCCTGTACCAGGCGAGATGCCATCAGTGGACAAAAGGAGCTCACACACCTGCAGTGAGGGTAAAGGGAGGAAAAATGCCCAGGATGGCATTTGGAAAGGAGGGAAAGATGTCCTCTTGCCTTTCCAGATGGCCACCTCTGTCCCAACTCAGAGACCAGGCAACTGGAGTGCCATGAGGTCCCATCCCATGCAGGGATGTGGCTATGAGCATTGCTGCTTCCTAGGGCCCAGCAAAGTGGGGGTAGACAGCGGCTGCCAACTCAGCCCCTCGCTCCGTTTGCACCAGGGTCCTTCCCCAGCTCCCTGCATCTCCAAGTGTCCACCGTGGGACATGGGACAGACCCATGCTGAGGCAGGGGACTGTCACTGTGCAGCAATGAAACAATAGTCAGTGATGATTATTTATTTTCCAAATAAATCAGTGGGTCCTGCAAGAGAAGGGCTGGAAAACAGCTAGTTTAGATTAGACCCTCCCCAAACCCCGGCTGGGCCTTGAGCCGCTGTCAGGGCTGCAGAGAAACAGCAGCGAACTCTCACGCAAATGGCCTATAAAAAAGGCCCCTGTCAAAGGCACCTTGACCTGGAGGCTCACTTTGGTGCTGGGCTCCCCAGCGGCCCTCCCCTCCCAGGGCTGCGCTCTCCTCGCATGATGTATTTCCCCTGCCTTTTTTAGAGCTGCATTATGTTAGCTCCAGGAAACAGCCTCTTCCTTCTTATAAACACAGCCCTGGGTTACTGACCAGCGGCCCTGCCACTCCACAGCCACTCTCTGTCCATCCATCACACCTCGCTGTCACCCTGGCAACATATCTCTTGGACCGGTCCGGCTCCAGAGATGGGAGAGGCGAGGAGGGGGGGAGCAGAGGAGGGGGGTCACATACACAGAGCACAATTCCAGCCTGCTGACTAATTCCCTGGAAACCCTGGGGCTGCACAATGAGAAAGCCTTTCCGAGGGTTTCTCGAGCGTTACTGGAAGGTCAGGCGAAGGTCAGCACAAGGACATGGCTCCTACTTTCCCTGCCGTCAGCAAGGGCGGGTGCGTGGGGCGGACGTGGTGGAGCCATGGGGGTACGGCGGGCACGAGGCGGGAGGGATGTTTGGAGAAGGGCGCCTGGGCCCTGGACACGGCACAGTGCCCGCTCGCCATTGATGGGCGCAGGGGACGTGCCTGCGATGGGGCTGGCTGGGTGTCCTGGCAGGCAGACAGGCATCGGTGCTTCCAGCGGGATGGGGCATGGCCAGTGGTGCGGCCTCTTGGCTCCCAGCAAAGTGGACAACAAAGGGAAGATCTGCCTTGGCCTCATGCTAATTCCCAACCGCCTTTGGAGTGCCCTGTTCCCCTGGGACTGTTGGCCTGACATGGCATCGCTGCACGGGTCATTCCCAGTGCAGGAGGGGTTCTGCGGGAAAGCACTAGGATGAGTCCTGAGGAGAGCACCCCATGGCTTCCGGTGTGCTGGATATCACCAGCACAGGAGCCCTATGAAGATTCCCAGGTTACCTGCCGCTGCTCCCACAGGGATACATTTTGGATTAGCATTGAGTTCACCCAGCTTCTTGCATGCACGGCCAAATCACAGCAACGACAGCAGGAGAGGTATGGCCTTACCCAGCTCCCAAAACACCATCCTTGCCTGTCCCCACCTGCTTGTCCTTCACATTAAGCCATTGTCTCCAAGAGGAAATGCCATTTAAAGGCAGGTATTTCAAAAGAAACGGGAGATCTCTGCTTTCCACACAACACAGCTCTTCACTTGTGCCCATTCCCAACTTAAAGCCAGGAGTCAGGTTTACATGGGGGTAAAAAAAAGAAAAAGGCAAAGCTTTTAAGGACAAATCTTCACAAACCCAAACCAAAGCCCCGTAAGGGCAAATCCTTTCTAATCCATGCTCTTCCTTAGAGGTATGAGTGGAAGGGTGGAGGGAGAGATTTAAATCTGGAAAACTGAGGTCCCCATCCCTTTGGTCTGGCAGAGGGCCCACGGATAGACTAAAAACAAGTCTGCAGAGAAGCCTGTGAAGGATAATCCAGCTCTGGCCCCTGAGGGGATGAGAACAATTAGGAATCCTCTCTCAAGTCCCCACTCAAAGATAGAAAAACAGTTTATAATTTTGACCGGAGTTGTTGTTAGAAAGTTCTGAATCATCAGGACACACTAACAATCCCTGCGCAGTAATTACGAGGAGAATTCATTAGGCGGACTCAGAGATAAACTATTAACAGAAGCTTCCAAATCTCCCACCTGCCCGCCTGCGTGTGGGACCCAGGGGCTGCTCTATTTATACAGCAGCCATCAGTGAGGAGCTGTCGCAGGAGGGAGCAGTACGAGCAGCCATAGCAAAATATGGAAAGTATTTTAAAGGAAAACTCAAGGATGGGTGTTTATTAGAAGCACACAGACCAAGAGCACGTTCCACCATTAACCTTTCCAGGCACAGTAGCCAGCCAGGGAGCTGTTTGCCTGTGTTGCTCTTGAACATGCTACAGTGCCAACCCACAGCAACAACAGAAAAACCCTCCACAGGGTAGGAAGCTGGCCCATGGTGGCCTCTGAAAGCAATGTGAAAATGCCTTTTAGCTGAAACTGACAGGCCCTTGTCCCATATTTACCCAGAGGGGATAGAAAGGATGAGGTTCCCCAGCCCCCATCTTCCTCCCTATCCCACAGCTGAAGGTTGTTGCAAGGCACAGGGATATTTGTGCACAACCCTGCTGAGATGACTGGTGGTGAGCTGCAGCTGGGAAGATGAAGCCAAGCAACAGACCCTGGCTGTGGGTGCCCCTCAAAGCCCATGGCAGCACCTATAGATGAACACCAGCAGGGCTGTGTGAGTGCCACCATGGAGTGGAAACTGCCCATGCACCACCACAAGTGTGCACTCAGCCAAGGCTGCAGCTTAGCTTCTGCTAACGCTGGTTTCTACATCCTTTGTCAGCCCAATTACCCCCAAAACCACCCTGGCAAGCCCTCAGCTGTGTGCCATTTTTGGTGCAGATTTGCCAGCTGCAGGGACAGACATGCCCAGGACGGCCTCATCCACATGGAAACAAGCCATGCTTGCAGCCGGAGGAATCTTGATTAAGCAGGGAGAGAAGTGGGGACTGGCTGCCAGGCAGATGCCCTAAACAAGAGGAACTTATCAGCTCTGTTTCCAAGACGAGACATGTGTCACCACCTTGCAGAGATCCAGCCAGCCAGTCATTGCTCACCAGCGCCTGTACAGAAGCACAACAGCCTCCCTCTCCCCACAGGATGCTGTAGAAATAGCCACTGAATAACGTGCAAAATGTCTTCTAGAAAAGGCTTTGCTCAGGCTAAGGGAAGTGTTGCACCCAGAATGCTTCATGGGAAGGCGCTAGACGGGAGTGGGAGCCAGCATGCAGCTGCACTCCCAGCCTGTGTGTTTGTCAGTGGTCAGCCCCAGCAGCAGCACAGGGAGGACCCCAGCGCAGAAACACCGAGTGCCGTGGACACCAAGGAACCACTCTGCAGGCACACACGCAGCACAGCCCGACACGGCTAATCCCTCCTGTTTATTATGTAATAAAACACTTTCCAGACCTGTTAAAGTTTAATTGGTTTAATCTGAATTGTTCCATTTTCTACGGTACATGCAAACACAGAGCCTGACCCTGCCACTCTCGTGTGAACCGTCCCATGGGCTGCGGTGGGAGCAGGATGAATCCCGCTGACCTCAGCAGGATTACATGCATGAATCAGAGCTGCAGGCCTGGGCTTGGAGCTGAAATCCAGCACCGGGCAGGCCGCCAGCGCAAGGCCCAAGGTCCACTTAGGCTCCACTTAAGCCCTATGGGATGTAAGTGGTACGTGGGCCTGTGGATGTGAGGGGCGAGCAAGCCTCATGCTGGGCCTCTGCTGAAGGATGAATTTCAGCCTGGCTTCTTAACCTCATGGATAGAGACATGCAACAATGGCTTCTGAAACATGGAGCAAAGGTGCTCCCAGAAAGGCTGTGGGGTTTGTTTTAGCAAGCTGGTGGTGTACGTGTGTCTGCAGCAGTGTCCTCCTTCTGCTGGATGGGGACCTTCTCATCCCATGAGCTGTGAGCGGTGATTTATGACAGCTTCTCCTCAAGAGGAAGACGTGTTTCGCTACCCTCTGCACGTCCACAGTTATGTTGTGCAGCAGGGTGGCTTTGTGCATGAGAGACACCAAATAAAAGCAGGCAGAAGGGGGTCCTCAGCACTGACATTTCCTATCCTGCATTGCCTCAGACATAGTATGACCTTTACCTGCTCCACCAAGTTGACTCTCTCCAACTTCAGTGTGTCAGCCTCAGTTTCATAGGTCTATCGGGCACTGAAACCAGGGGCAGCCTTCCCTCTGATTTCTAGCCCTACTGAGCTCCTTGTTGAAATGACCAGCACCCTTGCGTGGGCAGCTCTGATCCCACACAAATCTCATCACTGAATGTTGCACACAGCTACTGGAACCCCCCAAATCAAGCTCCGACCTTGGAAATGTATACGTTTCTCAGGGTGCTAAAAGTCTGGTTCTGACCCTCTGAAAACGTTTCTCATTGAGTCTTCGTTTTGGGACATATTTCCAAGCCACAGATCCCTGCAAGAGCTGTGAAGCAAAAGTAAATCAGCCAGTGCTGGTGGTGCAAGAAAATATCGAAGAACAAGTATTTGCAGTGACACATTTCTCAAGAAAATAGGCATTAGATGAGTGGTTCTGGGCAAAGCCAAAAAAGGGAGCTTTCAGGAGGAGTGGAGGCAGGTGTTAGCCAGGAGGCCTGAGCAGGCAGGGCCGTCTGGTCACTGACCTGCAAGGCTGAGACAGAGCAGCGGGAGATGAAGACAGAACATTGCCGGGTGAGTGCGCAGTATCCCGTGCCTGGATCTGGCTCCACCGCCCGCAGAAGCCTCTGTTCTCCTGGAGAATAAAGTCAAAGTTTCCCTTCAAAGAGTTGTGAAAAGCAGTTATTCCTGGGGAGGCGGCGGGGCTGGGGTAAAACCCGTCCCTTAACCCGGGGGACGCACCAGGGCAGGCGCACAGGGCGGTGGAACCCTGAGACCCCCAAGGTGGGGCCGCCGCTCCCCGTGCCGGGAGAGCATGACCCGGGAGCAAGAGGAGCACCGGCAGGTGTCTGCGGCGTGCGAGGCCGGGCCGGGCACGTCCCCACCGTCGGCTCCGCCGCGGGTGAGTGCCCCGGGACCCGCCGCCTCTCCGTGGCTCGTCGCCGTCCCCGCCGTGCGAGGGCGTTCCCGGCGCTCTGCGGTTCTCACATAAATCAGGGCCGAGCCCCTGGGAAAGGGCCATCCTTCACCGGGCGCTGCTGACAGAGAACGAGAAACAGACGGGCGCTGAGATAAACCACGGCGCGCAGCGTTTACACAAGGGCAGGCTCTGTGTAAATAGAGCCGGGCGCACGGGGCAGCTCCCGGCTGCGCGGGTTCGCACCGGCCCCAGCCCGCGGGCCTCCGGGGCTGCTCGGAGCGGTGGGCAGGTGGGTGCCGCCCGCCGAGGGCCTCCAGCCGCCGCGCCGGGGCCGCTCTGCCGATCTGCGTTGGTTTACCGAGCACCGGGGCTGGAGACAGAGTCGGATTAGCGTGTTTGTTTGTTTACGGCCATTAGCGCGGGGCCGGCTCCAGCACTCGGCACCCGCGAGACTAATGGAGCAATTAGCAGCCCTGGGGCTGATAGCATCGCCCCGAGCGAGGCCCCCGGCAGCGGACGCCTGCTACCGGGCGGCCTGCGCCCGGGGAAAGGGGGGAAGCTGCCTGCCAGCCGCGGTGTGCGAGGCCGCTGCAGAGCTGCTCCCCCTTCTCCGGGCGCGGGGGGGGCTCTTGGCTCCTCTGCAGCATCCGCACGGCGAGCTCCATCCATTACAATAATCCCCTGTCTAAACAGAGCGCAGGAGCGGCCGGGACAACAAGGCTCCGCTGTAAACAGAGCTCAGGGGACGCCGCTAATGATATAAATAAAATAACCATTAATAGCCCAGTGACCCCATCCCAGCCTGCCTGGGAAGGCCTCGGAGCCGCATCCCGGGACTGACACCCGCCGGCAGGTACCGGGGTTGCGCCTTACCCCGGTTTTTGCACCCCAGTCCCTTCGCTCTGGGCCGGCTCTGCCCCGCAGCGGACGCCAACCCAGTACAGGGCCCGCCGGGCACGGCCAGGCCCGAGCACCTTCCCAATTCTTCCGCTTCTCTAGCTGGGAAACTGCCGCTCATGTCCCGCCGATCCGGCACCAGCAAAGGGGGGACACAAGCAGGAAGTCGGAGGCTAGCTTACCGCACCGGGAGCACAGGCGGGGGAAAAGGCCGTGATACGGCAGGGGTGCTCCGATGCGTGTCAGGTCCTGGCTGCGGCTCGCTCCTTCCGCGGGGTGTGGGTTCCCCGAGCACTGTGCGGCCCGCGGCAGCACGATAGAGCGAGGCCCGGCGGTTTCCCTTTGCTAGGGCAAACCTCACAGCTTTCTGGGAGCACCTTTGCTCCGTGCTTCGGCCCCAAAGAGCCGATTCCGCCCTGTTCGAGAGCCCCGTGCCTGGAGGTCTCGCCTTGCGCTCGGCCCATCCGATGGCGCCGGGCAAGTCAGACCCCTCTGGGTCCTGGCCCTCAGCGGGCCGGGCCGGCTCTGTGATATCGATAAGGCGATGACTGTTACTAATTGTTATCGGGGACGCAGGGCCGGGCTTCTCCGAGCACCGGCGGCGCGGGCAGATCCGGGGCCCGATCGGGCCTGGTTATGGCGAGCGCATTTCCCTTTCCACCGTCCTCATCGGGCGGTCTCAGAACGGGAGGAAGGCGGCGGGCAGAGGGAGCGGCAAAAGAGATCGATCCGCCACTATCTATGGAAAGGGGTTTGAAGCGAAGTGCTGGGTACGATTCGTCGCGCCGGGGGAAAGGAAACCAGTCCCGCCGCTGGACCGGGAGCACCCGAGCTCTGTCGAAGTGAACAGAACTGGGGCTCACGTCCCAGCTTGCTCCGGCGGAAAATGTTTGTTTTTTTTTTTTTTCCAGGGCGAGCGGAGCTGCTGGAACCGGGAAAACGAGGGCACGGACAGAGCCGGTTAACGGCGGAGCGGACTGAGGGTAGAGACCCGAGAAAGGCTCCCCGGAAGGCCCTGCGAATACCTGACCGCGGGACACTCACCTGCGCGACGTGCGAGCCCGGCTCCCTGGGGTATCGTCTCGGCGCGGATCGATCCGTGCGGGGCGGCAGGATTTTAATCAGAACGAAATCTCTCTCACGGGACCCCTCGCCCCTCCTTCAATGAGTCCACTCCCCGTGTCTCGGCGGCGGTGAGCCTTCTGAGGGGTTCTGGGGCCGGAGGCTGCCGCCGCCAGGTCGCGGCACACCCCGCTGAACCGCACCGGGATGCTCGGCTGGTATTCGGCGCAGCTCCGGTGACGGAAGAGTCGCAGTGCACAGGGGTCTCTGCAGGCTCGCTCGGAGCTTCACCCTCCTGCACAGCAGCGTGGTGACTCTGTGGAGCCACTCGCCTCCCGTTTCTGGCGGGTGAAACGAAACGAAACGAAAGAAAACGAAAGAAATCGAAAGGAAAGACCAAAGAGCGCAGAATAGCTCTCCTAGCCCTAATCCCGCGCCACTGCAGCCCCGGGATGCCCGCATGACGCTGCTCGGCCCGGCCCGGCTGGGTCTCGCTGTGGCGGGGCTGCGGGGACCGATCCGCAGCGGCGACGGAGCGCACATTCCTCCAGGAGAGAGCGCGACTCACCGGCTGCGAAGAAGCCCGGGCGAGTCGCCTATGGGCCGGTGGCGGGGGAATGTAAGGGGGCACCGGCTGGGGACATCGGGGGATGCGAAGCGGGTCGGGTGTGTGTAATGCGCGGGACGGGAAGGTTGCCGTCGGCTCCGGGAGGAGAGCGGGAACCTCCTCTCCACGCAGCGTTTCGGGCTGCGGGCGCTACTTGTGGGGCCGGGCGGCCGTGACGGCGGTGCTGGGAGGCCTGGACGGAGGGACAGTACACGTTCGCCCCTCCCGGGGCCGGTCCGAGCCGTGTGCTGGCCGTGGCCGCCGGGCGGGGGTCCCTACCTACTTACACGTGCTTAGCACTGGGAGGGGCGCGGCAGCGGCGGCCGCGGCTCTCTGCGGGACCCCGGTCCCGCCGCACCGTTACCGCG
>JASSUY010037984.1:0-14003 GCA_032466535.1 Forpus xanthops | reverse complement strand
GCTCCGCCCCTTGCGCTAAGCCCCGCCCACTCCCATTGTAACCCATTGCGGTAAGCCCCCGCCGAGCTGCACAAGCTCCGCCCCTTGCTCTAATCCCCGCCCACTCCCATTGCAACCCATTGCGCTAAGCCCTCTGATGGCTCCGCCCCTTGTTTAACCCCGCCCACCATCAGTCACTCAAGCACAAAGACCCGCCCCTCGCTCGTCCACTCCCTCCTTCCCGCCCCTCTCACCGGGGCTCTGTCGGTGTCGGTGCTGTCGCCGTCCTGCCGCGGCGGGTACAGCTTGTCCAGGCTGTACGCGCTCCGGTACTCGGTCCCGACGCCGGCCCGCTGCGAGAACCGGGCGGTGAGAAGCAGCGACCGGCACAGGGCCCTCAGCGTGCGCGCCGCCATCTTGGCTCCCGCGGTGCAGCGCTGCCACGGCGCCCCCACGGAAACAGCGGCTGCGCGGCGCGTTCCGGGGCGGGGCCTGGGGCGGGGTGTGGGGTACGTGGGGGCTGTGAGGTGATGTCTGTGGGATCTGGGGTGATAAGGGGGTTTGTGGGGCACTGTGTGGGGACGTGGGAAGATGGGGGGGATTATGGGCTCTGGAGCACAGTGAGAGGGTGCAGGAGTTCTGGGGGTACTTTGTGGAGGGTGTAGGATGCTATACAGGTTATAAAGTATAGGAGGTTATATAGGTTATAAAGCGTATAGAGTCTATGGGTCATCTTCGGAGGGGCATATAGGGCCTGTGGGGCAGCTTGAGTGGTATATGAAGTCTGTGGGGACCCGTGGGAGGGTGTTGGAGGTCTCAGGAATATATGGGGTGTGTGGGACACTGTGGAAGAGTGTAGGAGGTTCTATAGGTTATAAAGTGTAAAGGGTTACATAGGGGCTGTGGGCAGGTCATTCCCAGCTCTGGGGTGCAGGCAGTGGTGGGGACTGTGTGCTCTTGCCTGCATCCCACATTCCCACAACCCAAGCAGTGATAGGTTGCCATGACACTGAAAACACATCCAGAGTTTTCCATGTACTTGGACTTTGCACCTGGGATGCTTCAGCTGTCATATTTGATCTGCTCAAGAGAGCTAAAAAGTTACATCTACGTGTGTATATATAATTATATAGCTTTGAGTGCTGATACAGGAGCATTGTATGTGTTTCCAGGTCTGTAGGAGAGATTCCGAAGTTGGAGCTAGATGATCTTTAAGGTTCCTTCCAACCCAGATCATTCAGGGATGGGGGATGCAGGGGAGTGAAGCATTTGTGGATATCCTCCACAGCTTTTTGGAGCTGTCAGGTTGGCTTTTGGGAAGGGCAGGAATTGCTATTTATGGCAGTGGGAAAGTGCACAGGCAGGGATGGGGCTGTCATTTGCTCTGGTGTTGTGACAGGAGCTGACTGTCTTCTGTTTAAAAGGGTGGGTGAAGTCAAGAAGGGAGTTTTGAAGCTGATGCAAGACAGTGATTGAGGAGCTGAGCTGCTTTCCATGCTTTGTTCTGATCAAATCCCTATGTCCTGAGGTTCTGCTCTGCTTCCTCCATCCAAACTCTGCTGAAATGCTTTAAAGATTCCCCCCTCCAGCACTGTCAGAGACAAGCCATGCCATCTGGTGACCTTAATTTCTATCAGGAACAGGTAAATGATTTGTAGCCAGAGGTAAAATAGGCAAAGCAGAACGACTCATTTTACCCACTGTTATCAAACACGCTGGCATTGTCACTGTGCTGGTAATACACACCAAGGACAAGTTGTGTGGTGGACAAAGGGGCTGGGAAAAGGGCTTGAAGGTCAGAGGTGGACCCATCACCATCTGACAGGACATGGTTGTGGTTCTACTTCATTTGCGCTCTGTGATGGTGGATAAAATGTCAAAAGAGCCTTGTAAAAAGTAGGGAGATAGGTCTCCCCACCAGGGAGGGCTGGGGGTGACAAGGTCTTACTTTGACCCGAGGGGAGCCGAGCTTTTGATGTTTAAGATGGAGAAGTGAAGTGGCTTAGAAAGCAAGCTCTCTGTGTTTGGGCATGGTGCTCACCAGGGAGCAAGAGCTATAAAGAGCCATCTCTGAAAGGTGATGCAAAGTTGGTGTTTCAAGGAGCTCTTTGCTCCTTGTGTGAGTGAGGGCACAAGCCATTAACGCAGCAGAAATCAGCTCTTTGAGAGACCTTCCAAGAGGTTTAAGCTCCTGTAAGAGAGGGAAGACTGAGTCAGGAAATCTTCCCCATGAGGATTTGAGCTCTGTAAATCCCTTGAACTTGTGCTTCAGGTGCTCCATCCCTATTTGTGATGATGGGTGGGTTTCTGATGGGAAGTATAAGAAGAAGCCAGACTAGATGTGCTATAAATGCACTTGTCTCAATGTCTTCTTTCAAGTTCATCATAAAGCCAAATTCTTGGCAAGCTGTGCCCTTATTGGTCTTATTGCTGGGAGCTGCACGGATTCATTGGTTTTGCCAGATTCTGGAATTAAATCAATATTTCCTATTGTATCAGACTTCCCCTCATCCTTTTCAATTGCATGCAGTGGTCTTCCTTCTCTCTTTAACCATGGGGCTGTGCTGTTATATAGCTGCTGCTCTATTAGGCCTGTTTCTGTGGTCAGCAGTTTGGTTGCTTAATACTCTCCTCTTACCTCTTAATGGAGTTGTGTAGTTTTCCTTGGTGTTTTCAAAGCAGTATGCAAAGTTGAGATGGAAGCTTGGCTAAAAGACCAGGAAATGCTTATCTTTCCCTCCTTTGATTGCTGAAAGCCTCACTAAAGGAAAGAATCAAGTGACTGTGACTCACAGAGTCATCAGGATGTGTATATATGGCCACTAATATTTTTGGATGCAGAGGAAAATGCCCTCAGCACTGAGCTGAACAAACTGCTCATATACAGCAGCTGGTCCTTTGTGAAGCCAAATTCTGATGCCACGTTACTCCCATCAGTCAGCTTTGGATTTGAGGGTTTCAAGAGAGACCTAAACAGAAATAGCATTTGAATTGCCAGCTTTGAGATGGTGTGGATTTACAGAGGCTGCAGAGCTGGCAAAGAGGGGTTTCTATCATGTGGCAAATGTTAGTGGTCCAAGTGCATAGAATGTATGTTATATAAATAATACAGCAGTGTGGTTTGGTGTGTTTGCTCTGCTTTCTGCAGGGAAGCCTCCAGCATTATCTTGACCCAAATTGTACATGAAAATCAAAGAAATAAATCTTGTCCTCCTCTTAAAAGAGCTGTAAGGAAAGTCCTGGCTGTGAGAGCACCAGTGTTCCTTTTTGTACAAGAAAGAGAATAAATCATTTATTTAATGTATTAAATAAAGCATGTATTTAATGCATCTGCTTAATCTGCTGTACACAGTGATGCTGCTTCATGTGGGATTGTTTAAGGTGATCCTCTTCCCACATCTCTGCAGCAACCAAAGGCCTGCAGGGTCAGCTTAAACCACTGCTACTTCAAGCCATACCCTGCTACAAACAGTGACTTTAATAGATGGGTGCTCTGAGAAAATCACCAACACTGCTTCTGCTGCTGCTCTTGTTCAGTTTTATTTGTTTTCTTTTATTAGACAACTGCTTTCCATTATAAATAAATAAGGCATGAAGGTTCTCCATACTGTGACAGAGCTGGTAGCCACGGTCGTGTGTGCGGCTTGAGTTTGGGGCACCTGAAAATGCAGAGCATGGAAGAGCAGAGTGGATGGTGGAGGATGGATTGAGGAGGAGACCTCTGGAGCAGGTATGGTGTGGGCATTGCAGTCCTGCCAACTTACCTCCATGGTTCTCAGTGTAACATGATAGTTTGTTTTGGGGGGTATTTTCATGTTATCTCCATGGTGAGTGAAAGGAAGGTGGCTCCTCATAACACCAGGGCCCTGGACTTGGAGGAGAATTACATTTTAACACTCTTCCCGCTCCAAAGCTTCATTCTCATTTATTCATCTCAGTGTTGCAGAATTCCCAACCCTTCACCCAAGGTTTTGGGATGCAGGCTGGTGAAAACAGAACCCAGATCTTGCCTGAAGCTTCTCCAGGCAGGTACAGAATAGGTAGCTTACGCTGTGTTTTGTAGCTCTGTGCTCAGGGTGTTGAATAAACTGTAATGAAATGCTGCTTCTCTGCCTAAAACGTGTGTCTGACCATACAAGGTTTGTGAGCAATGAGAACTGGTGATTCCTGAGACTGCAGTGGCCTTTTGGCTGTGTTTGCATGTCTGTGGAAGCAAAAGTGAGATATCAGTGCTAGGAAGTGCACATGAGAAGTGACAACCTTTGGAGACAGGATCTCAGCCAAGGAAGGTGATTTTCAACAGAAACCCTGAAATCTGTCCCCTTGACTGAGGAGATGTTCAGAGCAAAAGTGGGGGTAATGTGTGGTCAGTGCTACTGCCAGGGCCAGAGCTCCTGGCACTGTGAGATGCTGTATCCTTCTGCTTGCATGCAGCTCGCTGGTAGTCAGTTCTGCAAGCCCATGCAAGCTGTGCTTAAGGAGTTTGCTACAATGGGGCAATCGCAGCCTCTTGAAGAGCACAGCACAGAGGGCTGGTACCCAGACCATGGGATGGAAGCATGTCTCTGATACTGTAATAGCACTTCTTGTCTAGCTTTTGGGAAAGCTCTGGTCACTGAGTTCCTACCAGGCACAGTGCTTCACCTGGGGCAGATATAAAGTGAGGAAATCCCATGTGCCTACAAAGTCTGGAGGGTATGGACTGAAACACTACATGACACTTAACAATCATCTGTTTCTGTTCAAGTTTTTCCAGTTGCAATAAGCTTGCATTGTAAAATAGCTGAAAAACCTGACTGTTAAGAGAAATGGCTTCAATAGCAAGAACATACTGCCCTTTGGGGAAGGGGAAGGCGTAGACTGAACTCTCTTGGGTGCAAGCATAGGTTCTTAGCCATCAAACCAAAGTGGGCCGGTGTGCTGGAGCAGCCCCTGGGGCTCTGATGGCTTTTGGTTGACTTTGAAACACTCCAGCTCCAAGAGGATGCTGGAGGACATCCAGGCTTTTGCTTGCAGATAACTGGGCTGTAAGACAAGCTGAAAAGGGTGGAGGAGGTGATCCGTGTTCTTTGCGGGGTGGTTTGCTGTTATAGTGTCTGGCAGCGGCAGTAACTCATGCAGAGATCCGTCATACAGTTTCTGGAATCCTCTAACTACAATGTACAATTATCCCAACGAGTTATCCAGAGCTTCCATAAAGAGAATTGAGTCTCTGACGTTGTCTTGCTTGTAGACCTCTTGAACCTTCAAAGCAGAGGGGCCACATGGCGTTTCCTGGGGCTTGAAGAGAAGACGTGGCTGTTGCGATTGCACGTGGGAGTTGCAGAGAGGCAGGGGCTCATTTGCTGCTCTTGTTTTTCACCTTTGTGGCATTGATGTCTGCTTTTGTTTTCTGGATGCGGGAGAAGATCTCCTTAAACAGAGCCTTGTACTCGGGCTGGCTCTGCTCCAGCCGCTTGTCCACGGCCTCCACGTGTTTGCTGATGGTCTTCTCCATAGTTTTTCGCTCTTCCAACTCGTGTCCCTCTCCTCGGAAGTCTCTGAAGGAGCTGTCGCGGGAGATGGGCCGGGATGTTTGGACCCCTGTGTGGCGCACGCTGTCCTTGTGCTGCCGGCATTTGCTCAGGAGCTCTTCATACTTCTCCAGCAAGGCATGGTACTGCTCGTCCACCTCCCTCAGGATGGACATGCCCCTCTTGCGCACGTTGTTAGCATGCAGTGTGTAGTTGCCCTCGTGCCGGCTCACAGCATCCTTGGTGACGATGGCATTGAGGGCAGTGTCGCTGCAGCTCTTCCGGACAGGGTGGTTTGGGGAAGGTGTCATTGATGGCCCATGGCTTTTTCCTCCCTCCTCCTCTGAGAGGTCGATGTAGTCAGCTTCTGGGGCATTATTCAGTGGCTCAAGGAGGGCCTCGGATAAGTTGTCTTCTCTGCTGAGTAAATACTTCTTGACTTGTTTCATCTGTTGTAGCTCCAGGAGCTCTGCTTCCAGCTCCTTGATGCGCAGTTTGCAGTTCTCCATCTCGCACACCCGCTGCTCCAGGTCTGAGTACTCCTGAATAACAGAGGTGTATTCTCGCTCAACCCTCTCCTTCCGCTGCTTCTCCTGGTTGACTTGGGACCTGAGGGAGTTCACCATGGCTTGGAGACGTTCATTCTCCCTCTCCAGTGGCTTTTGGTTGAACTCTGTGGAAGAGCTGTGGATCTGGAATGAGTCCTCATACCTGAAAGAGAAGAAAGATCCTAGATGGTGTCTGCCCAGGTGAGAGTCCGTAAGGGACTCCTTTTGTCTTACTGTCGTGTAGGTGATTCTACTATGCCCAGAGCAAACCTGAGCTCATGGAGTTGAAATATGCCAGAAGACCACAAGGTGTGGCTGGAGCTGTCCCTCACACAGAGACCAGTCTCTGTCCCAGAGAACCTGCAGTCTCATTTGATAGCAGTGATGAAACACATCATGGGAGGGAAATGAAACCCTAAAAGGTAAAAGACTCTTCAACGTGGACAAGCCAACGTTGCCATGAAGCAATGATGAACATTCAAGTTCCATCGTCCTGAGCTGAAAGCAGAAGGCTTTCAGTGTTTCCTGCTGCAGTTCAGCAGCTACCCACTGCATCATGGAGTTAAACAGCTACTTGCTGCATCTGCCAATAACCCCAGACCCCAACCAGCCAAACCCCAGATGCACAGGCTCTGCTGTCCTGTGCCTGGGAGATGCTCCAGAGAGAGTGGGAGAGGATTCAAACAGCAAGGGAGGCAGGTAGGGACTTTAGACATGGTTGAGTTGACCCTTCATTGCCTGGGGAGTGGTAACAAGCACTTCCCTCTTCCCTCCGCTTCTCCTCCTCCTAAATGAAGTGCCCATGGCATCCTATGTGGTTAGAACAGATTGGAGAAGAGCAAGCACCGTGGCCTTTCCTGTGAGGCAGGACTGGTGGCTGGGGTATTGAACAGATTCCCAAGTTATGGAGGGCAGCCTGACCTTCAGAGCCAACTGCAGAGCTGCAACCAAACTGAGATCCTGAGACACTGGGGGGTGTGGGATAGGGGAGCTGGGGTGGGAAGAACCACAGAGACGTTAAGTGGATTTTGCTTTCGGTTAGGTTATGGCCTCATAAACAGCCCCATTGCTGCTGCAGTAGAAGTGTCTTTTGTTCATATCCTCTGTCAGAGGATGCATTCAGTTACAAAGTTTATTGATTGCTTATCTATTTAAAGAAGCCTCTGTTGTGGACAAAGCTGAGCAAGAAATGCCCTCATGAGGTCAGTGAATGAACAGTGCCTGGGTTTTAAGGAGGATCAAGTGTGCAATAGTGCTGACGATGTTTGTGCAGCCCTTGGCAATGCGTGGTGTGTGACTGATGCTCCTGGGGGGGGCACTGAAGTCCTATAGGACAAAATGCACCATCTCAACTGCTTTCAGTGAGCCAGAGATGCTGGTTCTGTGCTGGGGGCGGGGGGGTGGTGTATGTGGGGTTTTATGCACCCCTGAAGGGTGTAACCCACAACATCCCTTGTTCACAAGTAGAGGCGGTGGGGGAGAAGGTTGGTGGGGTTGCTACAGGCAGGGCTCCATACCTGGGGCTGGAGCACAGCTCCTTAAGGCAGGGGAAGGTGTGGATGGTTCGGCGCCGCTCCCTCTTCTCCCTCCGGATGCGGAGCTGCTCCAGGCTCCTCATCTCTTCCACCTGCTTCTGCAGCTCCTCCACTTGGTTCTGCAGCCCCTCGATAGTTTCTGTCAAGCTGTGGAGAGAGGAGGGATTAAAGCAGTGGCAAGGGATTCTGTTAGTTTGAAACCCTCTGTCCTCAAACCAGGTGGGTAAACCAGTCACCTCTGGGACATAAGCGCTACCCTGGAATACCTCTGCACTAAAAGCAAGCAGATGAGCTACTTCCTCTTTTCCTCTTGTGTATCATGTAGAGATAAACACAGAGAGACCAGGCAGAGGTTTAGTTGTGTTCTGACTGTGAATGCAGTTTGTAAAACTCCCTCTCAGCACAGTTGTCTGCGAAAGACGCTGCATTGCAAGGACATGTCTGTTGTTTCTAGGGCTGACCTTGATCATGGGCTTGTTTTAGGAAAGAAGTACTATTGATAAACTGGTGTTTCAGCATGGACTAGCCAGCGTTTCATTAGATGCTGGATCTGTGCCTGGTGCTGCTGCTGGGCTGGGTGCTGGGGACCTCCCTGGTACCATTATGTGCCTCTTCTTCAAGGGAGCACATCCAAGGAGAGGCTGCCATGGCTCCCTCCTGGCAGCTTCAGACACTCCTCTATCCAGCCCTTGTCCCAGGACGCCTGTGTGGTTGACCTCTGCTAACCAGCATCAGTGCAACCAGCTTGTGTTGTAAATAGCCACAAAACCTGGCTGATAAGAGAATGGCTTCAATAGCAAGGACACACTGCGCTTTGGAGCGGGGGAGTGTGAACATGAAGGTCTTTGGGCACAGCATTGCTGCAGGGGGAGGAGGAGAGGCTGTACCACTGTATCTTCTGTTGAGATGTCTTGCTTTCCAGCACAAGCTTCTGGTTAGCCAGCTCCAGGTCCCGTGCTGTTAGGTCCAGCTGCTCATAGACTTTTGCATGCTGTTCATTCATCTGCCGCAACGTCTCCAGTTGCTTGGTCAGGTACTGCGGGAAAAAAAACAAACAGAAGCACTCCACATCCCAAATCCAGGTTGTTTCACAGGCAGAAAATCCTACAGTCCTTGTTTCCTGTGATAGTGTGTTCTGTGGCTGATTTATCCTCTGCCTAGTTGAAATAGTCATACCCCCTGCTCACTGTTCTGTGTCTAAAATACCATTGAAATGCCCTCTGTGAAGGGCACTAGGCTCAATCTCTATTTAGATGCTCTTTTATTCCCAGTACCCACAGAAAGTTGATACTCCTGGGACCATGACCCTTCTCTGCAGTTGACTGAAATGGACCAGTTGGTTGCTGGATTGTCTGACGGATCGATTGCAGGAGCTGCAATTCTTTGGGAGTAAGGTAAAAGCTCTGAGTCTGTGAAATATGAGGAGTCCTGCTGCTCCTGTGTGTGTGCAGAGGCTTTGCTGTGAGCCTGCCACTGCAGGCTTTCCTCCTGCAAAGACTGGGATTGGGGCATCACTCTCAGCTGGGACCAGATCCCAAATCCTACAGTGAGTGTGCTTCTGGAGGGGGTGGTTAAATCCATCCACCAGTGTGCTCAGACATCAGCTCTCAGATCTATGATAAAAGCCATCCTGTGCTGCTGTTGTGAACTCACTCTGACCTGTGTCCTTTTAAACCAGAGGAGTTCCAAGCTTTTCTAATTCACAGATCCCTACAAGTTTTCCAGTGGATGAAAAAACCTCTTGGCACAGCAGGTTTAAGCCTCTAAGTTCACTTCTGTGGGCTCTTAGAAATGCTGCCATGACCTCAAAGGATGCTTGAACCACTGGTTTAGATTGCAGCTCCTGCAGAAAGAGTTGTTTTGTGCCTCTAACAAAAGGGGCTGTGTTATGGGGGTGCCCAGAGGCCAGCTGGGAGCAAACGTGGTTATAAATAACTGGAATGAAGGGAAAGCTGCAGCAGAGCAAAGGGAAAGGAGTGTGGAGGCTGGTGGATGGGCAGGGAATGGCCAGATGTGAGCCAGATGCAACCTGGTGCTAAAATCTGGTGTGCACATCTAGGCAGAGGGTAGGGATGTGGGAATTGGGAAAATACCAGTTGGGGGGGGAAAGGGACCCTCTCCAGGACCGGACTGAGCTTGACCAGACCTTAATCCATCTCACTTCAGGCACATAGAGAAGATACTTTTCACTCCCATGACCTTTGGCGTATCCTTTCTGTTGGCATCTGAACTGTTTGCATTGGCAGAACAGCCCCTTCCCCACCATTACCCTTAGGTGACAGTGGTGACTGAGCAGCTCCATCCCCACCCCTATCCCAACTGTGTCCTTACCTCAATTTCCTGCACTTGCTCCTCATTGGTGGCATACATCTGCTGCAGGGAGTCCTCCAGCTCCTTGTTGCGCTCCAGCAGTGTCTTCCCCAGCTCTGCAGCCAAATGCAAGTCTAAAAGGCAAGATGGGACAAAGCTGATGCAGTTCCTGTGGCTCCCCCCATGCCACCACATCAAACATGGGAATGCTTTGCATGATGTTGTGTTGTTGGCAAGTTTTGACATGGATGCATACTTACAGGACAGACAGGATCTGGCCTCTTCCATCTTTCTTGTCTGCAGGAGCAAAGGGAAGCCAAGCTCAGGACATCCCCCATGCAATGTTTTGGTGCCTGGCTGGCTGCATAACCCTTCTGCACTGCATACTGCATAGCCAGGGTCAGGCCTATGGGGCTTGGCTGTGGCAGGTGCTCAGCACCTCCATTCCCTATCACCAAAACCTGTAGGTCTGAAAAGGACTCAGCACCCATTAGAATGAGAGCCTTGGGAATGCTCTGTAAATGATATTGTTATCCCTTATGAAGGGAGTGCCTTGCTCTTGCCATCAGCCCCCATCCATCACTGCTGATAGACTGATGTCAATAATAAACCCATGTGTGGCTCCAAGGGCTGGAAGCACTGGCTGTGTGCTGCATTGATTGGGTTTGTGGCTCTTTCCTTGGGGCAGCTCCAGGGTGAGGACAAACCACTTCATGTTCATTCCATGCCACCTCTAAACACCCTTTGTAAGCTACTGAAATAGCTGGACTTTGGGAGAAGTGCAGGAGAAAGGAGAAGACCATGTAGTTGGCTTAAAACACTGGGTTTGCCGCCTTCTGGGTAAAGAAATAGCCTCAGGACCTTGTGTATCCTTTGACCAAAGCTTGAGCACATAGATGATACTGTTTGTGGGTCTGGGATGGCTCAGCTGGTTCTGATAACATCCCTTTGCTTTCACGGAAATTGGTTGTCGTAAAGCCTCCTTAAATGCTCCTCTGAGCATGTGAGTTTCTGTTCTTCTGGTTCTTTTAGAGGTGAATTTTCTCTTTTAGAGGTAACCTAAAAATCTGACCTCCAAAAAGGTAAGGCAGCAGGTCCTGGTGTGTGTTTCTCTCTCTGATATGGTTATTAGGCAGTTTTAGATGCTTAAGGAGAGGCAGTTCTGCAGTGTGTGGGGGGATCTGGGTCTCCTGCTCTGGTATTTTCTCAGTCCATCAGTGCTCCTCTCTAGTTTGCAGCTAATTGTGTTTTGTAAAGGCTCTGCCATGGCTAAGAGTAGCTATACTTTCTCCTAGGGGGTGATTTGTTCATGCAGTTGATTGGGACAGAGGGATAATTGGTCACTAAGGCAAGAAGAAAGATGCTTAGGATGTCTTCTGAACATGGGAAATCACTGATCTCTCACACTTTGAATGGCACATCACAAATTGAGGCTCACACTGACCTCTTGGATGTGTTTCCTGAGAGCAGTGCTATTGGTGTTGTCAGTGCTTGAGATGGGGCTTTCCTGATGGAGAACACTACTGTTGGAAGTGCTGATGTGTTATTAGCTTGTGTGACACCCGTGTTCCTTTCCATGTGGCTCCAGTGGTGCGGGAGGGGTGGCTCCCAGATGTACTCCAGCCAGAGCTGCTCAGTGTGCCCTGAATCTCCCCTTTAACCAGGGGCATGTGCTCTCCAGCTGTGGCCTTCATTGCAGGCTGTTATTCTAGGCTGTGACCTTAATTATAATCCCCATCATCACACAGTGACCTGGTCTGAGAGTCACAGCTATCAATGTGATCAAGACATCGGCACATTTCTCCATGGACTTTTCCACCTATTTTCTTATACCATGCACTAAATTTTCCCTGCTTCCAAAGTGCCCTTGGGAGACTGTGTGCTACACCAGCTGGGGACAGAGAACAGCCAGATGCCACCAGAGAGGAAGCATGATATGTGCCTTTAAGCTGCTTGGGGCTGTATTTAATGGCACCACCACCTTTGGCAGAGGCAGCATCACTGCTGGAGACCAGCATGTTGCAAATCACATCCCTCGCAGCAAGCAGGGCCCCGGCACAGAGGGCTCTCTGCTATGCTCCAGGTAATGAGTCAAGTGTGTCCCCGTCCCTGTGGATTACACCAGTGCTCTCCCACCATATGGCATCCAATTTAATCAGCTGGGGTTGAGTTAAGTGGATTAGGCAGTGCAAGATCCTGCATTGTAATTTAAAGGGCTCTGTCAGCAATAATTTAATGGGGGAAAATAGGCAGCGTTTGGGGACGGCTGGGAAAGAGGAAAGAAAGGGGCTGAGCTCCAAGGAGGAAATTGAATCTTTGTTTCCATTTTGAGCATAAGGGCCTGGGAGACTCTGGGCTGGAAGGACATGGGGGAATTGGTTCTTTTAGTGTCTTTTAACTGCCTCAGCTGCTGTCACACACATACATTCACTCACTCTCTGCCTGCCAGCCAGCCCGAGCATCCCCAGTAATTCTGTCTCATCCACCCCTTTGCCTGAGTCCATCCCAACCTGTTGGTCTTCCCCAGGCTGTGGGACCGTGGGGATGCTGCATGGAAGTGCTTTAATGTTATCTTTAGACCAGATCTCTCTTGATCTTTGCACTAATTGTGGCTCTGCAGGGGCTGAGAAGCACACAGCTCCTCTCCTTGGAGACCACAGAAACCTGAGGCTGAATGTGAAATTTCAGTAAGTTTTGGGGAAGAAGGAACAATTTAGGAGTTTGGGCATTCTCTATGGATAGCACTGTGCATTCCCCATGATTTGTTGTATTCCTCTGCTCCCCCACTGCCAGATCAGCTAGTGCTGTATGACTTGCCCTAATTTAGCAGATATGCTGATACCTCCCTTCCCCCTTCTCTTTCGATGCAGGAGAAATAAAGTGATTGGGAATGACTGCAGTGTGTCCATGTGCACGATCCCTCCAGAGCATCTGTGCTCTAGACAGTGCTCTGAAATGGGCAACATCCAACTTAAAAGATGGAAGCATTGGTGCTGGCCAAATCCTGTTTGGGAGAGGGCTGTGGATGCAAATTGTCATGGGCAGCACCAGCTTGGTGCCCCCTGGCTCTGAGTACCACAAGTGACACCAGCCAAGGAGACACCCTGTGTCCCCAGACAAAGAGCTGTGCCTATGGAGTGGAGGGAGGGATGGAGGCTGCGTTTTCCTGCAAGCTTCCACGGGAAAGGCGCCTGAGCAAGGAGGGAGGGGAAGAGAAGAGAGACCATATGGTAGGAAGGGAGCGGGAGTTGAATCCCAGCAGTGCTTGGTGGAGGGGAGCATGTCTGGGCAGTGCATGCGGGAGCAGCCATCCTGGAGCTGCCGAGATCAGCAGCAGCTCAGCAATAATTCTGCTAGCTCTGTGCCACTGAGGAAACCTGGGAAACAAATCCTGATCCCAAAGCTGCACCAGGTTGTATATGAGTGAAAGATGCTCAGAAACACACTGCCGGGTATTCCCCTGCTGCAGGACCCTGTGGCAATACTGGCACAGGCAGCTGTGTGCTGCATGGAGCTGCTGTGGAGCTAGGCACTTGCAGTGAGGCCCAAAGAGCTTTTGAAGCCATTCCTGCTGTCCCAGTGCTGGCCTGCATGTGTTGAGCACAGCAGTCTTTGCCATAGCCCATGCTTGGAAGTGGTTTCCCCCCACCCACCCCAGCACCTCCAGGTTGTGGATTTGGGGGAGCACTAATCTGGTGTCAGGCAGAGGAGGTTTCAGCTGCTCTCTGCTTGATGATGATCCAGTGGCTGTTCAGATAGTCTTCACAAATATGATTTTCTGGAGGAAGCCACCACCTGGAGTAGCCACTTTGGGCTTTCTCTCATTGCCTCTCTTCCATCAAGAGATGCATTTGTTTAGGCTGGAGGGAACATGCCACTGCTTCAAGCACAGGTGAGAAGGATGCTGTGGTTTGCTCCTCACCTTTAAATACAGCAACACAGTCCTCATACTATGAGAAAGGCAAAGAGTTGTGCTCAATGGCTCAGTGTCCAGCTGGAGACATGTAATGAGTGGTATCCCTCAGGGATCGGTGTTGGGACCGGTCTTGTTCAACATCTTTGTCAGTGACATGGACAGTGGGACTGAGTGCGCCCTCAGCAAGTTTGCTGATGACACC
>JASSUY010037982.1:0-10017 GCA_032466535.1 Forpus xanthops | reverse complement strand
GAATGCTCCATCGCTGGCGGTGTTCAAGGCCAGGTTGGACATAGCCTTGGGTGACATGGTTTAGTGGGAAGTGTCCCTGCCCAGAGTAGGGGGGTTGGAACTAGGTGATCTTGAGGTCCTTTCCAACCCTAACTATTCTATGATTCTATGATTTATCTTTACCTGTACAAGCTTCTAGCGTGCACTAGGAAACTTCAATTTGATAGGGTATATAATGTGTTGTGGTACTTGCTTTGTCTAACTTTAAACCTTATTTTCCTTTCAAGCTGCAATTTTAATAGCCAGGTCATCCCCTCCCTGGTTCATAGTAGACAGGCCTTTTGTATTCTTCATCCGGCATAATCCTACAGGTAAGCAGCATTTGCATGTACTTTTTTGCTTAGAAGTTGAATATGAGCATGCAATAGAGACAAAAGAAGTCTGAAGCTATGAATTACTATTGCTTTAAAAAGAAAAAGTCCTAAGAGTATGTCTTTATGCTTTAATACTAGATCATTTAGAATACAACTCAAGAGTTGTCCCAGTTACTTTGAATAACCCTCCTACTTCTTGCAGTGATATTTTGATGATATATGCACAAGTTAGTAGAGAACAAGATGCAGCTGCCAGAGCAGGCTCCTGGCAGTGCTCCTCATCCCAGGGCTCCACAGAGCATCAATCAGAACTGTGTCTCTAGAAATACAAGCTGGTCACTAATCCAAACATATGCTTCCCTGGGCTCACAAACTTGAGGGAGGCTAGACAAGACTGATGAGATGGCTTAGGTGTGCCCTGTGGGCTTTATGCTTTCATGGGAAAGTTTAGCTGATTACTATGGTAATCCTTGTTTTCATTTTATCCCTCAGGTACAATCTTGTTTATGGGACAAATAAACAAGCCTTGAATGTGGAGAAGACTTTCTTCAAGAAATAAACACTCATGTGGCACACCCGTGTTCTGTTAAATATTTTGTACACTACTCTGACTTCACTCAAGAGCTAGTTTTAACCACTGACTAGGTTTTGAAACAGGAGTTGACGTAGTTGTGGCTTTGTGGGGAAAAATACAGATTGAAAACTACAGTATCTCTTCAAAATGTCTAAAAGATTCTCTAAACTACTGAATGGTTACCTATGCTAACAAACTTCTGAGCTTTTTCTGTATCTACTAAGAATTTTATGTATGGCTTTTGTGAGAGGATTTTAACAAAGAATGATAAACATTTCTATTATGTTGGTTTCTTCTTGTGTGTGGAAAAGGTCTAATTTTGTAGATACTGCCTATCAAGATTACTTTTGGTTCTTGAGTGTCTTGGTACCTGGATATTCTTGGTAGAAATAGATTAAAAGTTCTAGCAATTTTTATATAGTGCATGTATCACTGAGAGTTTTAAAACTAATGTGGTGTTTGGTACACATCGCATTGTCCCGTCTTATTGTAATGTAAACTTGTCATGGCTAGTATACACTTTCTATTGGATTTAAATTTTATATTTGTTTTTGTACAAAGGAAAAATAAAACTGCATTATGAACTGTCACTGTTGTGGATCATAGATGTGCTGCTGGGTATTTGGATCCAGAGCCCTGTGAAGTACTTCTTCGTGAACGTAGGGTGGGTTTGAGAATCTGTGTGTTTGAGGGCTTGAGTATTTTGTAGTATTTTTACTGCCTGGTGCTTATTGACTTCAGCAGAAAAGGTATTCTGTTGTGGATGGATTATCCATAGGCTCAGTATCTGAAGAGTAAATCCTATTTGTTATGCCCAAGTTACTGCTAAAACTGCTGTGTGAGGGCATCTCAATACACTTCCTGCTTGCTATAGGCAAGTTGCATGCGTGTCCTCAGCCCCTTATAGGACTCTCCTGAGTGGGAAACCCTTCAAAAGATAAGAAGTAAATCCCTTTGGCTTATCACAGATGGTTCTCTGTTAGCAAGCATGTTGTATTGCTCCTGTGGCAGCAGAGGGATGTGGATGAGGAAGGTAAATCTTTGCTAATAGCTGCTCTTTTAAGGGCACATTGACAGTGAGAAGAGGCTACCTGATGTGGTCTGTGGTCCTGCTCTGTTTGGCAGACTTAGCCCTGCTGTAAATAGATGGCTACTGCATAAGCTAGAGGATGAATGAGCATTGAGCCTCTTCATCAGGTAAGAATACAGGATGAAATGAAAATGCTTCCAGCAGAAAATACCTGGTCTGTCATGGATGGCCAGTCATAACCCAGTACAAACCCCAGGATGTGATCTCGCAATGTACTGCCACAAATAATACATGGATACTAACTTGGTAAGGGGAGGGGAGTAACAAAACGGCTCTACAGGAAGAATGTCTGGCTCTAACTGCTGGCCTTTCTTCCTGTTTCAGCTGATTACTGTGAACATTGAGAAGAATAATCTGTCTAGCTGTCTTTTATGGGATGTATTAGCTGCCTGCCACCAAATCCTCCTAAGCTGAGAGGGAAATGCTCCTGCTGCATGCTTTCCCGTGGAGCTGCACAAACAGGGCTAGGTCTTCTGCGGTCTGGAGAGGTGAAAGGAGAAACCAGCATGATCTCTTCCTGTCCTGAAGAGAAACTGAGCCATGCTGGGGGGGGCAGGGGACCACAAAAAATCCCCACACCTTTATGTATGTGACTGATGTAATTAAAGATTCTGGTGCTGAGCAGGAAAGCTTTGCTGGCTAGATTCACCTAGTCAGGCTTGCCTTCAATTTTTTGCATCTCACAAAGGGAAAGAATAAAAGGAATAACAGTTTTTACTGAGTTTTGTACAATTACAGTGAAACTTGTGTTGGATTGTCTTGTATTTAGCTTAGGTATGGTTTCTTCTGCAAAAATATAGGAATGTTGCCTCCCAGAAACTATATAACTATGGCCTGAGCTGGACTTCAGAAGGCATAATGCATGTGAGAGATGACTACTGAGGTGCAAGTTGCCTTCTTAGGGCTCAAGGGCAGTGTGAGATTGTATTTCAGAGAAACAGCATTGCTATTTTTATGTAAAAATAAACTTGCAATATGAGAATTACTTTTCCAGTTGCTTCTACTTGATATTTGTGGTAAGAATTCAAGTATTAAAGGCTTGGCATTCGAACTGAGCTCCTGAAGGGCTTGCACACAGCAGCAGTGTGTGCTCTGTGCAGTAAAATGGCTTGGGAATAGAGTTAGGCAAGGAAAAAAGCAATGACATAAGTTTTCAGACTCTCCTTAGCACAGTTTCTCTGTAATTTTTTTCTGTTAGTCCTGAAATAATTTGCAAAATAAGGTGATTGTTTAGAGCACCAAACAAAGAGTAACTATTTCCTTTTCCAATCCAGGCCAAAGCTGGACAACTAAGAGCATGGCTTGGCAAACGTGACCAGGCTTATTCAGCCTGATGGGGCTAGGACTTACTGCCCAAGCTGAGCTGTGAGCAAACTAATGGGAAATGTCACATGTAGCAGCTACTTGGGAACTTCACAGTTCTGCAGGACATGGGTGTAATATATCAGCACTCAGAAAGTTTTACAGCTCTGACGTTCTCTTTTTCAATGCTGGGGAAAAAAAGAACTTTAACAAATGCAGGTTTAAAGTAAAATGCTGATGTTTTGCTTATAAGCTATGTAAAGGAGGTCAGGATGAAGGGAAGTGAAATAAGAGCCTGGGAAGGAGAGGGTTAGGTTAGCTGCTAAAATCTTTTATTAGTAATGCTGTAAAAACACTGTTCTTCAGCCTGGGAATTGATTCATATCAAATTTCCAGTCCTGCTCAACAGAGTAACTAGAGTTCAGGGTGCTGTTTTAGTGGTAGGTCTGTGCCTGCTCTAGTCTTATTAACCCTCACTGTAGCACTCTGATAGCTGCTTTGAAAGGCTTTGGGGAATCTGCCTGCAACCTGCAGAAGTTGTCTGGTTTTGGGTTTTCATTTTTTGTTGTCTCTAGGAGTATCAAGCATAAGGTGAATGCTCATGCTGCTTGATTCGGCGTTGATCTATTCCTTCTTTACTCTCTGCTCCTTTGCAGTTCAACTTTTTTCTTCGTGGAAAAGTCAGTGTGTTTTTGGGCCCCTGAGTGCTGTGACACAGACAGCCCTGCATGCTGCTTGAGGGCAGGAGAAGGGCTGGGGTGGTATTGTCCTCAAGGAGGAGCAGAGACAGTGATGCTGAATGTGTGAAGCTTGTAACTTAATGATGGATTGATAACTTCAAGCAGGAACATGACTGTGCCAAATCACAGCTCAGTCTCGTTCTCTCTCCACTGTTGCTTGCTGCTTTCTGTAGGTATACTTCTGTTTCTCCATCTTTAAAAGTGGAGGTAATGCATCTTTTGTAAGCTTTTCTGAGGTGGAAAGCCCAGGGAGACTGTTAACACTTAAGTAACATGAGACTGAAGCTCTGGGAAGGGAATGATCATGGAAAATGCTTGTGGTTACAATTGCTTAAGCCTAGAAACCAAGCAGGGAGGCAGAGTTTGGTAAAACTCACCTTATGTTTCCTGAGCCAGATTTGTAATAAAGTGGTTATTCCTGAAGTAATTAACAGCAAAAATAGCAGGCTATTAATCTGCTAAACTGTGCCTCAACTTTGTTTTTAAAACTTCAGATAGCTCTAAAAAGGCTGCTTTGCTTTCACAACTTCCACATTTCATTAACACTTCGTAGCCTAAAAATCGTGTTTGCTGGGCAGAATGGGGAGAGTAGAGAGGGGACAGATCCTCAGCCTTTGTGAATGGGTAACTGCTTTCATCCCTTGGCATCACACTGAATTCCTTGCTGGCAGCCCTTTTCTGACAGGAGCCTCTCCTTTAAAAAACATGGCTGCATTGCCTTCCAGCAGCAGAGTGGGTTAATAAAGATGAAAAAGAGAAAGAAATTCAAATATCTCTTTGTAAGCAATGTTCTAAAGACTCTCCCTTGTGCTTCAAAGAGAAAGCCCTTTAGCTTAGCCTCATCAATTTCAGCTGCATGCATTAGTAATGCTACTACTACCTGTAGTGGTTGAAACCTGTCTAACACTAATGATTCCCATTATTACTGTGGTACCAGGAGGCTGTGATGGTCTCATGTGCTGGATGTGATACCCATGGGGAGACAAGCCCCTACCTAAGCCAGCAGGGGAAGGTGACTGTAAAAGCTGCAGAGGGTGATGCAGGAGGCTGGTGCTGAAGCTGGCTTCAGACTGCAGCTGTCCTAGGCTTGCTGCTGTGGTAAAGTAGGCACCGTTCACTTACCAGATGGCAATTTTCTGAGAACTCTTGACTAATGATGCCGTGTGCTGCAGGGACATGAAGCCCTGTTGAATGGGTATTACTAACTCATAGTAACAAATCCATCCCAGTACTGCTCTGCTTTCAGTGCTCTCTGTCCTTTAGATCATCCTGAAATTGCCAGGGATGCAATTTTTGCTTTCAAAGCCATGGTGGGAATAACTCTTCTAGTCAGGAATACTGGACCCTGTCTGGCTTGCATGTAATATCTGTGTATTAACATGATGCTGACATTTCCATTCCAACTTACCTCCAACACATTATTAGCCCTGAGCCTTTCCTGGGCTAAGCCTGTGGCACCTCCCTTGAATACTGGATCTGTGCACCTAATGCACCAAGTTCTCTCTAATTAAGTGAACAAGCTCCTGAATGGTGTTTGTGCAATAGGGGGTGTGAATCAGATGCTTTTTCCTTTGGGGCAGCGAGCACCTGGAGCCTGTGGCTATCAGTTAATTATAATGGCTGTGAGCCACCCTGCCGTAGACCAAAGGGCTAGGCATGTCTCCGTGGTTCACAGGCAGCATGTGTTTCACTTCCAGACTAATTTGTGCTGGCTGGTTTGGGATCTGAACAGATGGTTGAGAGTGGGGAAGGTAGTGCTGTATCTTTTGCTGTATCTCACCAACCTGGGCTCTTCTACCTTCATGAGATGGTTGAGGTGAGCACACTAGTGCTATAGGCTTGCTCAAGGTGTCTGATGCCATGGGCTAATAGATACATGCCCGTGGGAAACACTGACCCATGGCCATCCTTGCAAAATGCCCCTTTCTCTGCCTGGCTGCTGTCCTCAGCAGGCATCATGGGGCTTCTGGTGGAGTAAGGGCAGCACATGTCCCTTTGGGAAGAGGTGTCACCCCCAATGCTTCTCTTTGTACTTAATATATATATATTTATACGTAAAATTGAGGTGATAGAATTCAGATAGCTTTGTTCTGGTTTATTTATTGTTGTTGGAGCTCTTAAAGGATGTCCTCTAAGAACCAGAGTTGCATACAGGGTGAAATTCCTGCTTTGCTGGCATCTCCATGGGGCAGTATTTCAGAAGGAGCTTCCATGTTTCCTGTCACTGTGTATTATCAGGACTTCTGCAGGGTGACAGGAGCTACCATCACTGTGGTCCTGGGCCGCCCGGGGCTGCAGCTTACCTGAACTCATACACACATCTCACCTTTTTGACAACTGGCTCTTTACTTAACCCAGAGCCGTGGAGCCTGAGCAGCACCTTTGAGTTTCCCTACAGAGCCTGCTGCAGGAGGGGGAGGCAATGCTCTGAGCTGTTCCTGCAGCTCCCACTCTTCCCAGGCAAAGTGGCTGCTTTCCCAGCTATTTTGGGAGGGCCTCTTCCTCCTCCAGGGCTTCACCATCCGAAGGCAGGCAGCTTGAGCAAAAAGCCCTGCAGCAGGGTGCCAATGGCCAGGATTCCCCTCAAAAGCTTTTTCCTGCTTGCTGTCCCTGTTCCTGCGTGCTGGAGTGCTGGGCAGCAGTGCCCTTCCCAGTGGCTCTTGTTGATATCTTCCTGCCCGTGTTGGTCTCTGGTGTGATGGGGCACGTGGAGGAGAGGGGCAGCCAATCTGAGGAGTTCCTTTACCTTCCCCTTCTGTTTTCAGGGATGCCTGATAGCTGACCCTGTGCTAATTATGCCTGGTTTAAAGAGGAAGGCTGTGGAGCAGTAACCTGGATGATGGTTCTTTGCCTGTTAAAATGGGCTGCAAGGTGAAGTCCTCTCCTCTTCCCTACAATAGAAGCCAGTATGGAGGGTATGCTGGATAAGGTATATTTTTGCTAAAGGCACAGGTGATGAAATGTGCTGTGTCCTTTTCCTCTGGAGGGGCAGAAGAAGCAGGAGAAGCGAGGGCTGTCTATGGTAAAGAGCAACACAAATGTGGTCTTCTTAGGGCATGACTTCTATTAACAAAAGAACAGCTTGTGCTGGATTTCTGCGGTAGAAGGGCTGATGTGATCCAGGTGTTGTGAACACAAATGGGAATCTTGCCACTTCAGTGCAAGGTACCATGTGGCTGTGGTCTTATTTACTTGGAACAATGTGCCTTAGAGCTAGACTGAATATTGTGCCGTGCTCATGGCATGAGTGATTAGTTGGGAGCACAGGAAAGGGCAGGAGGGAGAAATGACAGTACTGTGTTTTCTGAGTGTACAAGAGGCAAGCTGGAGAAAGGGAGGAGGAGGAAGAGTTCAGCAAGGAGCATCTAGTAGTATTCAGATTGTGATTCTGACAGTGGAAAACAAGATATTTTTCACATCCCCTATTCCTGCAGAGGAGCTCAGAAAGAGATGGAAGAGCTGGTAGAAGGATATGATATACCTCTGAGCCAAAATGCATTTCCGCCATAAACCCTAGTCAAGGCCAGCAGGATGATGAGTACCAGATGATGAGGCCGGAGGGAATATCTGACATGAGAAGAAAGGAAGGTTTAAAAAAACAAAAAGACTTTAAAAAGCTCTTTACTAGTCAGCAAATAAAGTCTTCAGATAGCTGTTGTTGAAAACACTTCTTTGTGGATGTTATAGCTGCATATTCACACAGAATCCCTGCTGTGAAGTCTTTGTATGGGGAGAGTGCTTCATTCCCCTCTCTTCTTTGGGCAGAGCCAGAATCTCACTTCTGACAATTTGTGTGAGTTAAACAGGTTTATAAATTAGAGCAGTAGGAATGTATGAATCTGAGGGGAGAAGAGTCCAAACAAGCATTAGACAACAAGGTACCTTTTGGTGGCTGCTTGGATTAAGAGAGAATTATTAGTTCTGATCATATGTCCACTGTGTTGCTGTTTGGAAGCCTGAGGAAACCATGCACAAGAAACATGGTCTAGGGTTGAAGCACTGTGCTTGAAGGATTTTTGCATCCAGCTGTGCCATCTCTCACCTATGTAGTTACTGCCTGTGCCTGTACTGGGCCAATTTGTTAGACCAGATCTGGAGTAATAGCCCTGTCCCTGGTGACTGAGTCTGGGTGGCTGCCACACAGTAGGTTCCCCCCTTGACATTGGGGTTCAGGCCAGATTCTCACAGCGTTATAAACCAACCCGTTACCTAATAAACTGTTCGGGTTACCCGTGAAGCTTGTGGTAAAGGTAGTACGAGGAACTGGTAAATGATTGCAGGCGTTCCTGGTGTTTGTGTGCAGGCAGCATCCCTAGGCGCAGCAGGATGAACGAGCAGCTCAGCGGGGTGCTGAACCTCGGCCCTGGAGAAGGTAGAGCAGCAAAGCACTGATAGAAACCCTAAAGCTCCCTCTAGCGTGCAGCAAGTGTAAGGTCTGCAGACCTACAGACGAGAGCCTCCAAAGGAGGTTGATGTTTAACCCCACTAGATTCAAAGGGGATTCAGTCACCTGCATCCCGCTGAGGCTCAGGGCTGGGCTCTGGGGGTAGCCCTGTGTAGAGATACTGGGTCTGGGAAGAGCTGTTTCCTCCAAGCCTCCTTCTCTGACCTTTCCCTCTGAAACCCTGGGCGAACACTTGGACAACCCTGGAAGGAGTGAACATAGTCCTTTGTTACAGGGACTGTTATCTTGCCACTTCATCTTATAGCAATGCCTCTTCAAAACTATGGGAGATGTGAGGTAGTGCAGGGCTGGGCCGACTTGCTGCTTGGTTTGATCTTGGTGGTGGTGCAAACAGGGTGATGGAAAACAACGGCTGGAGGAAGGATAAAAAATGGTCAAGCCGGACCCATTCGTCTTGCGTCTGTTTCATTTGGTGTCTAGCAAGAAGATGGGAAGCCCAGTAAGACAGACGAAAGTCCTCTTTTTGGGCTGGAAAGAGAGAGATAATTGCTGTCTGCTGTCCTCATCTAGGAGCCTGGGGAAGCCTCATTCAGCCTCCCTGACTGCAGATATGTGGCATGGTCTGTGATGGCTCACCAGACAATAGGATCCCCACCACTGCGTCAGAGAGGTTTGTCCTCACCTCTTCTTGTACCTCACCTCCTTGGGTACAGTCCGGTCTGGGATGCCCTGAGCATAAATAGCTTTGGATTTTCATGTGAGCTCATGTGTGTTGGTTGTAACCAGACACACCATTGTCCAAATATTTATGTATTTGCTAGATCTGGGCCCAGAAGCTACATCCCTGTTCCCAGAGGAGGGCCCTGACCAGTTCGAGTAACCTTTCCACCAGCCCTAGGCCCATCCCGACAAGCAGGAGCATTGGATCAGGACTGGACTCAAAGGTGTGAGTACCACCACTGCCATTGTCACAGCACTAGCACTGAGGGGAGGGATTTTGCTGTTTATTAACCAGTTACATGGACGATATTCACATGCACTGGACACTAAGACAATAGCCTGCTGCTTAACAACTTAAAGGGTGAGGGCATAGAGCTGCTTCTAGTTTAAAAGACATAAAGAAACTAGCTAATATACTTCCTGTGACTACACATCCTTCCTCAGTCCATATCCCTCTGTTACTCCAGGGGGAATACCCTTTTCTTTGTGACCTTTGTGACCCTAGGCCAGCGTGTGCAGAGAAGTGGCTCCTTGGTCTCCTAGTGATGGCAATAACTGTATTTAGCAGCGTGGTTTGTGTCCGGGACAGCACAGCCAGCCCCATGGGCCAAGCCATAGGAACAGTGTCAGAGATCACTTTCCCCTGCTTAGGAACCCACAGCCCCAGGGAGATCCGGTTTTCCCGCTCTTCCACAGCATACAGCCCCCTGACTTCTACTACAGACAATACGGCTGCCGCCGGCTCGCCCCGCCCCGCCCCGGAGATGGCGTCAGCGCGCTGCTGTGCTGCGCCGCTACACGGGGCACCTCGGCGCTGCGGGCGGCGCCGCTAC
>JASSUY010037979.1:32918-106945 GCA_032466535.1 Forpus xanthops | reverse complement strand
TTCAGATACTGGAAGGCTGCTATGAGGTCTCCATGCAGCCTTCTCTTCTCCAGGCTGAACAGCCCCAATTTTCTCATTCTGTCATCATAGGGGAGTTGCTCCAGTCCCTTGAATTCATATTTCTTGTTTTATTCACTTTTAAATATATTTTGATCCTTTTGTCCTCCATCAGCTAAACTAGGGGAAATATGGTCAGCAAACGGAAGGGTTTTAATAGCCCTATAACCATCTCTTCAGTTAGTCTTCTTTCAATAAATTATGTGCCATATATATGACCTATCTTCGTTCTCAAGTGAGATGTCAAGCTATTGCATACAATACTATAATGGTTTGGGTTGGAAAGGTCCTAAAGATTATCTAGTTCCAGGGGCAGGGATGCCTGCCACTAGACCAGGTTGCTCCAAGCCACATTTAACCTGGCCTTGAACACTGCCAGGGGTGGGGCATTAGCATATAGCAAATTATTCTGATGGGTTTTAAAGAGTTTGGTTTTGATGGGTTATGCGTATCATTATCACTGCTGCGAGTCATCCTTTTGCTGTCAGTCAAACAGAAAGGCCAGGCATGATCATAGCTTGAGATGTCTTTGCACCATGTGCTGTAGTCAGATTGCAGATAGTACAGTCAGAGGGCACACAGTACAAAGAAGCTGATTTATCTCTGTTACACTGAAAATTTGAGTTGTAGTAACAGTTAACATAGCACCTGCCACAAGCACTTGCATAACAAATGTGACTCGACTCCCTTTGCAGAGTAGAGCCAAAGCATGTGACCTATCACTGTCAGTATAATTCTATGAAACTTAATATTATAGTAAAAAAAAATCAAGGTTTTAGTGAAGATATATAATACAGAACATTTAACATTTACAATGTTGAATTTAAATTCAAAGTACAGTATTATTTGACCTTATATTTGACAACAGTTTGTGTTACTGCCAAACCTTTATAACATATTGTTGAACTAAGGTTTTCCGTGCTTAATCGTTTGAATGAAAATGCAGGCAAGAAAATTCTCTGATGTGACACACAGCAAGATTTCTGTTGCTCCAAGATTTCTGTTACTCTGTAACATTGAAATGATGGGCTTTGCTCATTCTTGCTTGAGGGTTACTGAGAACAATTTCTTTGTCAGGTCTGTGTTATGTTATAGGGCTTCAGTGAATTAGTGATTCTGATCATATGTGCAGCATGGATGAAGATTACAGAAGTGGCTTCTATATTTACTGTTATGTCGGCAGGATTTAATGGATGTACTTGTTAGGAAATAAGTATGATCTTCCATACAGTGTTAGAACTGTAAAATTGGGTTTTATGAGTAGGAAAGTGAAAGCAATGTGCTTATTAAAACAAATTAATAGAGATTTCCTGGCATGTTTTTCATACTGCTGTTTTCTTAGTGTGTCATAGGATCATTTCAGGCATCATTTCATTGCCAAAGGATAGGGAAAGGCAGTTGCTGAGGATCTTTGGGAAGCTCATTCACTGCAGTTAAAATTTGCCTTAAAATTCTTTTTTGCACTTCTGTTAATACTGTTTTGCCTTTGTCAAGACAATTGTGTACGAACTTTCAAATACGGACAGTCTCTGTGAAGACAGTGACTTCATAAATCTTAGGATCTTTAAACATCAGTATGTGGCTTGAAGATATTTTCCCCTAAAACAGGTCATCAAAGTGTGGGGCTTTTCATTAGCTCTATACATAAGTTATGTAGGAAATAAGAATGCAAAAACTTCAACTATGACTGTCAGAAATTCCTTTGAATTTGTTTTGACATGTGACTAGGTGATCTATGTGTGCATGTGATCATCCTGTGGAACAGACTTTCAGCCTCTGTAAACTGAGATAAGTTGATGAAATCAGTGTAGTTAGACCAGCAAAGTCCATCTTCCTGTTTGGTACCTTCGGCATTGCTTAGATGCCAAACATTCACTTTTAATTTATTTTATTGAGCCAGTTTTGTAGGGTAGGCAAATTTGTGTTAATAAATAGAGACCACAAACAGCATAACCTCAGAAAATCTGAAGAATGCTGAAAGATTTTTTATAACCTTTATTTTCCTGTCTTGTTCTCAAGCAAAGAGATCTGCGAGGCAAATGAGACCATCATGTGCCCTATGTGTGAACGCAATTGCACACTGCAAAAACTGAATGAGAGCTGCATATATGCCAAGGTAATTGTTGTCTTACTGCCATCAAGATATTTCTTGCCTGAAGATCTTTGTATAATGCCTTGCCCTTGTTTCCGCAAAGATTACTGCAACACATGTTGTTTCTCTGCAGAGTTTTTTTTTTCAGCCTTTGTCTTTCACCTTTCTAATAAGGGAATGCTCTGAAATGATACAAGATTATACTAGAAGTTGTTCTATTTTCTTTGACCATTTCCTTCCTAAATCCTTATTTTCATCAACTTATAAAGTCCCCTGAGTAATAACTGGTTTCGGAAGGTTTTTCCTACTTTCCCCTATAATTAACTTCTTGCTGTTTCCCTTGCTTACTCAGTAGTTGAATTTCTGCTCCTATAAGGAATACTCTAGCATAAGGTGCCTGTGATGTACTTTACCCTCTCAAACTAATGCAAAGATTTACACAACTGCATATTTTACTACAAGAAGCTATCCTTCAAATTTAAGTAATCCCAAGTATATGTGCAATCTTTTCGAGTGAGCAATATATTTTATGTGTGGTATGTTCATAATGCAGGAAGAGCAGCTTTGGCATTTTTCTTGGAATTCTTTAGCCCATAAGATAAATTTTGATGAGAAGCCTGCATTTATATAATGTGTTTGTCTCTGGGCATGTCATTACAACACTGCAGCAGTGTGAAAGATAAAATCAATTTTGTTTTAGTTTTCAAGATTTTATATAGCTAGGATTGGTGTTGAATAAAACTCAAATTTCACATCTGTCAGTAAAAGAAAATCTGAAGTACATATGACATTTATTAAAAATTATTTCTATTTAGATTGTACAAATTTAGCTTTATATGACACCAAAATGAAGAACTTAAAATTTTATTTGCAACAGCAGCAGTAAATACCATTGAAAATGTGTTTAAGGCAAAACTGGTTTTTAAGTTGTCTATTTACTAATTTCTTTTTTAGAAGACAAGTTCCTCTTAAGCAGTCCAGTCTAGTTCAATGGGTAATTAATACATATGGCATCCCTCTAACTTCATGTCCTGCTATTTTATCATCCCGTTAGAAGCATGGGCTTTTTATTTAATTATATTTACGATGACATTGTGTGCTTCAGTCATGCAGATTTCTCATTTAATGTCACACTGCAAATAATACATTGCAGCAGAAAAAATGTAGCAGTCCATCAGTGTATTTTCAAACCAGTCCCCTTGAAAGAATCTCTGATGGCTACCAGGGAAGACAAGCAGTAACCACTCATATCCCATCCTTGCATGCACTCTTCTCTGAGGTCTGCAAAGCCTGTGGAAAACCATGTCAGCTCCAAACTTTTCCTACCAATGCTTTTGCCCTGAAAAACTGATCAACCTTAAACTGGAACAGAGAAAACAACCACAAATTGTCTCTTTTCAGGATTTGTCTGTTGAACAGGATTACCATCTGCCTACTCAAATGGCAAAGAGAAAAGAAAAAATAAAAAAGTTCAGCAAGGCTTTTTATAGCTCTGAGATTATAACCGTAATGCCTTCACTCACTGTGTTTTCTTGAAAGAAGAGTTCACTGCAGCTTCACTTGTTACCCTTTTCTAGGAAATGTCTGATCTCCAGCAGGGATTGTGATCCTGATGGTTGCCGCTATGTTACTTAAGTAGAGCAGCTAATACCCAAACATGTGTCAGCACTTCCGTGTGTTTGCACCCGAATTAGTGAATGCAAACAGTCTGTAATGTTGGAAAACTACAATCTGATTTCAAATCAAATGCTCCTTTGTATGTTTTGAGGCACTGTTAGTAATATAAGTGGAACTAATGTATTTAAAAATAAGGAATTCTATCTGCTCTCTAGGAAAAGAAAGTGTCATTTCCTGCTTGTTTTCTTGTTCCTGAGATGGAGTTTGTTGGCTTTTCCCTCTGTTTTAGTTTTTTTTTTTGTATTGGGAACATATTTCTGTGTTCCTTCCATGCAAGTAAAGAGCTGGTATGCCAGGGAAACTATTCCTGATTCATTCTGGGCACTGACACCCTGATTCTGCAGTAAGTGCTTTAATTCTTACTTATTCAAGTAGCTTATTGTACGCAAATATGTAGGCATTGAGTTAAATAGGGAGTTCCTGTAAGTGAAGTTCATCTCCCGAAATCTGCTTATGTTGTGGGGCTTGCCTCATTATATAAGGCTTTGTGCTCATGCTTCACATTATTAAAATTGCTGTCAGAGTTTCTTTCTTAAATTTCTTATCTGCCAAGTTTCCCTTTAGAGAAGAGCCGTTCAGACAGAACAAACGAAAGCTGGAGAAGTCATATACTTCAAATATTTTTTCTGCCAAGTTTTTGTAACGCTGGAAACAAAATACAAAAGATGCCTTATTCCTTCATGTCACCACCCATTTCTTTCATCCTTTCCCTCTGTATGCCATTTCAGTTAAAAATGCCGCACTGAAATGAAGTTCATAATTGAAGGGAAAGGCAGGTAATGCCTGAGTTACAGTCTTAATTGCTGAATGCCCAGGCTGTCATTCTCATTCACATTCAATGGACTCTTTGATCCATGGGTGATTGGTGTGGTGCACTGGGCCTCTTGGGGCTGGTCCTGCACCCAGCAGACCTTGCCCTCAGCCTCGGGGCAGGGTGTTGATTCAGTGTGGATTTGAAGTGCTTGAAGTCTTGTATGACAACATCAGCCAGGTATGCTGATGGACTAGCACCTGAGTCCTACGGTATCTCACCTCTTCTTAGAGGCCTTTGGTCAACACAGACTTCCACTGCGCTTTTAACCTGTAACAGTCAAATCTCAATTCTGAATATGGTGATGAAAGACTTTCATTAAACACTTTTTGTCAAGGCAATTGTAGATCAGGAGCCAGATCATATTTTCTGCTTTTAGTAACATTAATTCTTCAGGGATAGAGTTGTTTGGTTCATTTTATATTCCTTTTGGAAAGATGCAGTCTTTACTAAGCAGAATATCCAAAATCAGTGTTCGTCAGCTTTATTGTACTGCTGTTGTTCACCTTTCATACCTTTTGCTCACAGTCTCACACCCATTATGTTTTCCTTTATTGAAGCAAAAGAAAAAGCAAATGACATATTTATGTGTGCAGTAGATCCCACTGTATAAGTCATGCAAGGAGCATACTGGATTTATTGATATTCTATACCAGATATTCAGTTGTCATTTCAGAACCTTAAAAAAACTCACATAAAGACAAAATATGTGTGGTTAAGAAATTCTCACAATATACTTGTTTTACTCAGTAAGACAGGAAATAGAGGCAAGAGGCAAGTAACATTGTTTCTGTTAATTTTTTCTGTTTTCCTGAGTTAGTTTTCTTAATTTGTGAGGCAGAAGTGATGGCAGCTTTTTCTAGAAGAATGAAAACCTGTCAGCAGAATGAATTCATCTTGCAGCAGGCAGCTCTGTAAAGAGAAGCAGGTTAGGTAAACTGCTCAAGGCAGTCTGTCAGCCCCAGCATCCTGGCACGCCTCATGGACAGAGCATTTCTGCTGGTCAGAGTAACTTCAGATGTAAAAGAAAGTCACAGGACAGCAAAACTGAATCTGGTTACTTGCACCCTTCCTCTGGCAAAAGAATAAGTTTCTTTTCATGGTAAGAGCTTAAAAATTGGTCCTTAAGTTAGCAACAAAGTCAACATCAATGATAGTAAAGTCTTCTCAAGAATATTCTGTTTTGAGACATTCTCTTATTTCAAAGAGTAGAAAATCACTATGAATTTCCTGGATGGCTTAGGACAGTTCATATCAAAGCCATTTACAGCACTTTTTCATTTCTTTTTCCTCTCTCTTCAGATCCTCTTTCTAACATATGCTTGTCAATGATAAGTTGATTAGCTCTATTATTTTACAATGATTTATGCTTTCTGTTCAAATAGGAATTTGAGCCCTGTGCTTTGCTTACTAATGCTCAATAACATGTTAAGCCACCTTCCATTAGACAAAATGTAGGCCCTTTGTTCCTGGGTAAATTACATTGCTTGAAATTATCAACTTTCACTTATTGAGAGTACATCGATTTTCACTTCAGCTTCCCAAATACTGTTTCAGATTATGGCTTGAATATTAGAAATTGTGGGTTTCTGTAAGATAAATTGTGATGTTTTCATAACAAGTAAGACATCAGATTCACCCACTCTTAGAATGATCCACAAGCATGCAGAAACTAATTATTACTTATTTTCTATGTCAGCCTTAGACTTTGCAGCAGTTCTGCCTGAAAAATGTTATAACAAAGAGTAAGATAAGAGATAAATCTAAGAAAAGGGATAGCATTCATGAGGAGAATAGAGAGAGGCATTAAGTAATATATAGAGAGGAAGAAAAGTGAAAAGATGGAAATTATTTAAGCTTAGAAACACCTTAAAATAGGATATGTTGACGTTAAATTTGATCCAGCATATGAGAAGAACTTTGGAGGACTTTTTAGCTTGTCTGGATGTGAACAGAGAAGCTCTTCATGCCTGTGAAATGCGTAGATTGGAAATGCATGAAGTGACAGTTTGCAAAACCAGAGTTCCAGTTATACTGAAAGAAAGAGCAAGACAAATCTTCGAAGAAGAGACATCCAAGTAGGACTTCTGATTAGAATGCCTCACTTTTAGTTTCTGTGACTGGTTATATACTTTGTGATTCACTGGGGCAAAAGGTAAAGTGGCAGTAATATTTACTCCTTATGTATTTATTTTCTATTCAGGTTACACATTTGTTTGATAATGGAGGAACTGTCTTCTTTGCTATTTTCATGGCAATTTGGGGTAAGTGCATTTTTATTTGTTTTGTATTTGTAGTTCACCTGACCTTTTATAGGATTACTGAGTAAAGGGAGATTATAGCTCTAGATAAAATTTAAAGAAGGATTGTGGTTTTGTCACACAACCTCTTTTATTCCTGTTTCGTCAGCTTCAACTTCTGTGCTAGCAGTGGGTGGAAATACCTTTTATCATTAACGTAATAATTATGTTCAGCATCTTAATGTCTTCAGGCCTGAATTTTATATCATGTAGGTGGAAGACTTTTAAGAGGCAATCATGGAGGTTAACTTACTTATCTGGAGTCAATATAAAAATGACATCTTGTAGAGAATTCTTGTAGAATAAATGAGACCAATTTTGTGGGAGCTAAATTGGTATGGGAAAGATTTGACGTTAAGTGCTTAAATTAATTTTAATACCCATATTCAAATTCTCGTTCTAAATATCTCATTATATTCACTCTGACATCACACACATCATGTCATGGGGCCCAAAGCCAAGCACAGTGATATCCACAGAGACTACTGTTGAACAGGAGTTACCAAGGACAGTCTTTTCTCTCTTAGAGGGTCAGTGTCATAATGCCACACAAGATGTAATAGTTCCAGCATGAAATGATTGTTGGAATTACCTGTCACTGAAGTTAACAGTATTTTGCTAGTGAAAAATAGGGAAAACTAGTATTATAACAAGAGATAATGAATTTTACCAGTGTAAATGTTTGTCTGTGTAAACCCTGAGAAAGTAGCACCAATTTGCGTGCGTACAACTCTCTGAATTCAGGCCAGGGTTTTACAATTTTAAATAGAGTCAAAAGGCACACAACAGCTTTATTTAAGTAATATGTACTAAAAATTATTAATGATTCTAACTTCAAGTGAAGGATGAATGAATGTCACAGATTTTGGAGGCTTGCCTGGTAAAAGCAAAAAAAAATATTCAAACAGCAGCAAAACATCAGAGCTGCATAGACAACACAAGCAACACATGCATGCAAAAATCATAATTAGGTTGTTAAAAATTAACACAATATAACAGACACACTTTATTGCTTGCCTCAGTGGTATTTCTTCATTGACTCCTGATCTTGCTTGTGTAGCCTTGCAGTTACTAATAATTGGTTTCTTAATTTCCTAAAAGACATTGCACTTGGTTATGTAGTAACCAGACAATCCTGGTAGCTTCTTAGTTTGTCTTCATTTCTGTCTTTGATCTCCCCTTAGAGAAAGTTCTTGCCATTTTCAGCTGAGGCTGAGGTTCCAGTGGAAGGAGGAATTCATAGAATGTCCACATTCTTGACCAAAAGTTGCTCAAGGCAGAATTTTACCTGAATGCTATTTGTCTGTATTATTTCTAATAAAGCAAGTGTAATATCCTTCCCAGAAAACCATAGGTTGATCACTTAATTACAAAGTCAAAGAGTGATGGAGGCCCTGGCCCTGGTTCTTTATCTTGTTATTTTTGCCTTTGCTTTCCAAAACATTGTTTGCACAGTAATAGTTATAAGAGAACAGCTTCCAGGTCCCTTTGGAAAAGGAAAGCATGAGGTTAACAGATGAGAAGATAATCTGAAGCTGACATTACAGTGAAAGGTGGGATGGTGTCATGTCAGCCATAGGAATGCCATCAGATGGGCAGCCTGTGTTGTCTTCCACTGCCTTGTCTGCTGTGCTGCTTCTGCCATCTGGCACACATCCAGAACTTGTATCATATGGTCCAAGTGAGTTGTCTAAGTGGAGAACTAAAATGATAATGGGATTATTTTTTATATATTGCTTCAAAAAATTGTATCCCCATATACTCACAGTTTAGTTCAGCAGTCCCTTGCAGCTAAATCCAGTCAACCTCTTTCTTATGTTTGAGGGAGCAAAAGGTGAAGGCCCTGATCCACAGTCTTTTGAAGATAACACAGTGCTTCCAGTAAGGTCCATTCAGCACTACATGGGTGGTCACCTTTCAAAGCTGTTTCCTAATCCGACATTCCGGCAGCTTTCAGCTCTTGCATTTAAGCCAGAAAGGGTGTGTTGACAGTTTTATTTTCATTTGATTTTATATGAGAAAAAAGTGTGTTTAGCCTCTCAATGTTTGTTTAAACATGTAAAAATAAAGTCCAGGAACGTGATACAAATGTTTGGATACTGTGTGATTATGCTTTAATGCGAGTTTATACATATTCATGGCAAACATAAAAGCAATCTTCTTTTTAAAACTCTTTAAAAACATTTTTACTCCTGAGAGCAGATATAGCTTCATCCCTCATTCTATAACTGAAATTTGGTGAGTAAGGAGTCTAGCCTTATTCAGTTAATCAAAGTTTGGGAAAGCTTTTGAGATGTAATTTTGAAGTTGCCCACAGTCTTTCAGTAGGTTCACTGATACTAGATAACCATATTTTCTGATATTATAGAGGTTAAAAAGGTAACTTATAAAGCAGAAACACAAAGTTAAGTGGAGTATTTTTTAAGCTAAAATTTGGAAATAATAAAGTGCTATCAGTTGAAAACTAGTTTGGGTGGAGTTGATGATATGACTCCTGATAAATTCTTCTGGCAGTCATGGAGTAAAGGTCGGACTTGATGGTCTTAAAGATTTTTTCCAACCTGGTTGATTCTATGATTCTGTGATTAAGACCAGACTATTTAAGCAGCTCTGTGCAGAAGCAACAAAATGTTATTATGCAACACTTGTGCTATTACTTACCCGGGTCATTCCTTGTATCATCATAAAGACGTCTGTGGGAAAAAGACTCAGACCTCTTCTTACCACATATAAAATATCCAATCAGACCAATTAATATAGACAACAAAACGGTTCCTGCAATGACACCACCTATCACTCCTCCTTTGTTGGTTTTGTCTAAGAAAAAAAGAATAGAAAGTTAAATAGTAAGAATAGATCTGTAAGATCAGACACTTGACTCGTGCTTTATAGCAATCAAGGGTTTTGTGAATTTAGGCTTTTCACTAAGGATCTGAAACACTGCAGACTGACTAAACCAGCCTCCCTGCAGAAAATTTCTACCCTTAGAAAAGAAAACAGACATTTCCATCCCTGACTTTCAGGGAAATAACGTGGGTTTAAAAGAAAAAAAGGAAGGTTGAGTGAGCCTTTTTATTCAAATCAGAAGGTTTCAGGTTTAATTACAGAACCAACCACTCTCCTTTTTTTGAAAGAAATAAGCTGTAAGCACTCTTTGAATGCATTTTTTTAAGTATTTAAACCAGCAATTAAAATTGCAGCCTCTGAATTTCAAGTGATTAATTTTTAGAGTACCAACTTTTGAGTATGTAAGGTAAGAAATCCAGTAGTTCTTTCTGCACTAGTATTCTGTTTTTCTTGGAACTGAACTTGCTTTCCCATCTTGCCACTTTGCTAGCTAGTAAGAGGAGAAAAACTAAATGAAATTCCTTTTCAGTTATGTTATCTAGATACCAGGTACATTATAATTATTAGAACAGTGATGGTAGTTGATGCTCCTGCAGTTCTTGGTACAAACTGTACTCTACTGGATATAATGGATAAGCCTGTGTTAAAAGCTTGAAAGCCAGTTAATGACAAAAAATTACTGTGTCTTCTAATCCTTCCTTTTCTTTTTCTGATGACCTAATTTAGAACACCAGGGTAGAAAAGCTCCATGACAGTTTTATACTGTGTTGTTTTCCCACGCATACTTGACTTGATAATTAAGTGCACAATTTAATTTAATTCCTTTGGAAGTATTTATAAGAAGTCATCTTTGGTCACAGAAGTTTCTGAACTTAAATAAGGTGACGTGTTACATGCTTCATATCGCAGAATGGTTTGGGTTGGAAGGGACCGGAAAGCTCATCCAGTTTCAACCTCCTCTCACGGGCAGGGACACCTTATACTAGACCAGGTTGCTCCTATCCCTGGAACACTGACACTGCTGGAGATGGGGCAGCCACAGCTTCTCTGGGCAGTCTGTGCCAGGGCCTCATGACCTTCACAGGGAAGAACTTCTTCCTTACATCTAATAAAAATCTACTCTCTTTCAGTTTAAACTCATTCCCCCTTGTCCTGTCCCTACAAGGCTTTGTCAAAAGACCTTCTGTTCTCCAGGTTGAGCAAGCCCAACTCTCTCAGCCTGTCTCCATAGCAGAGGTGCTCCGGCCCTTGCAGCATCTTTATCTTTGTGACCCTTCTCTGGACTCACTCCACGTCTGTCTTAGGTAGAGGCCCTGGATGTTATTTCTGCACATCTGCATTGAAAGTCCACTCCAGTATGAATGGACAGTATCTGTCATTAGCTTCCCCTATTTTTGGAAGTGTTAAACAAGTAAACAGCAAATAAGTAAAAAAAAAATGCAAACCTTCTTATTTGGGTGAGTTTTATTTTTAGTCTATACTAAATCACATCTTAATTCATGTATCTGATAAAGCCTCCTGTTCAAGAAAAAAAAAGGTGTTATGATTTTGTTAAATCAGTTGGTCTTTAGTTATAGACTTACCTGCATTGGCATCTTTTGAATCAGGCAATGCAGTTGAAGAGTTGCTGAAATTATGATTCATCTCAGTTGCCTGCAGAATGATGCTGAAGTTTGTTGTGGTACTGGCCTCCTTTACTGTGGATGACATCAGAGCAATGCTGGTGGGGAACAATGTGGCGGCATTGATTGAAGAGTTATCACTGGGGAGCACCGCAGCTGAAGGGGTGCTGTAGGTCACTGTGGAGTTACTTGATTTCTCTGTGGACATCGAAGTAGCTACAGCACTTTTGGTCAGTCGAGAAAGGTCACCTGTTGTTGTAAATGTTGCTAAAGATACTGGGATTCTGTTGACGGTTGTGGCAGAATTGTTTATTCCATCTTTAGATACTGTAGTGGCAACTGAAGATAAAGTGGTGCCATCAGCGGACCTCGGGGGTGTGCTGTTTGGCTGACTGCTCATCTCTGTTGTTTCTGCTACATTTTCTTTGATGTTAGATATTGCTGGTGCAGCATGACTGACGATAGAAGGATTTATGGCAGTAGTCATAGTCAGAACCAATCTCTGTGCAGCTGATTGCATTGTAGGCCAATTCTTATCTGTAATTGAGCCATTTCTATCACCTGCTCCATTTACTTTCACGCCCTCGGTATTGCTTTTGTTCCTTTGCAGCCTTATAAGCAGAAAAACGAAAACCATTCCACAGGAAAGTTGCATGGTGTTGACTTCAAAGTTTGTTATATGCAGAATCTGCAAGAAATTCACTTTTGTCCATGGTTTTATTTTGAAAAACAAAGCTATTTTTACCAAATAAGCTGGTAAAAAAAGTTAATGTTATAATACAGACATATCACTAGTTTACCACATGTTGATGCTGAAAACTTTACGTCCCTAAACGTTAATGACCAAGAGAATGACCTAAAGCAATATTGATAATCACCAAAAGTTTTTTGCACAAGAACATTCCATGGCTCTGTAAACAGGCCTTGTACTCAGAGGGCAATGCTTCAAAACCACTTTGCTATAGAGAAAGGTAATGGTGACATATTTGGGTGTCACACTTGAGGTAGTGCCTTCTGGACAGGCAGCAGCTCCAAGAGCATGCTGAAGAGTTATGCTCCATTGCTAAGAAATATATAATTGTTACAATTAGCCCTGAGCTGATGGGGAATGTTTTGTGACTCTGAGCAGTGAGTATCATCAGAGTGCTACCAGGGGGAGCTGACAAATAAATCAATCCAACAGTTATGGGTGATGCTGAATTTGTGGGGGAACTTCATTTCCTGTAAGAGACTGAAAGTTGTATATTATGCTTTATCTTTTCAAATGTTAGATTGAGAAGGATGAGGAAAAACTCATCTTGAATTTACAGAAATGTAGCAGGTATGCTGTTCAGTGCATCCATGTTTTTGGCAGAGAGTGGTGCGTTTTCTCTGCAGATGAGAAAGTAGTAAACTTTATGTAGTAAACAGTGACATGATGAGTGTATTATTAATAGCACCTCTTTGTTTCTTGTGGCCTGAAGTGACATGTTCATATTTGCAGAGCTGTCACGGTTTTTAAGCCTCATAAAGCAAATTTTTTACCTTTACATCAGTGATCCAACAATAGACTGAACAAATATAAAGCAAGATATAGAGAATTTATCTTCTAGAATCCAGAAAGAAATAACAGCAAATCATGATCTCAGAAACATACTGGGTTTTTGCTTCATGGCTCTTTGATCTAAAATTCAGATTGCTCTCCAAGGATGAGTTACTTCTCTATTCAGTGAGCAATGAATATTAAATTTTCAAGCTTAAATATATTTCAATTTTTGTACTGAGAAAATAATTCGTGACTATTTAGCGAATTATGAAGAGGAATATAAATATGAATAATAATCTATGATTAATTTAATTTTTCTCCTCTTAATAGCTAGCAAAATGACAAGTGTAAGTGCACTCACCAACCTTCCTAAGTGTGTGTTTCCTGTTCATTTCCAGGGTAACTAAACTCAGCAGAAGCACTAACAATGCAGCAGTACCTTTTTTTACAGAAGCTCAGTATAAAGTAGCATGCACAGAATATACTCTTCCCTTCACCATACCTACCATTTAAAATGGGATCAGAACTGATTCTGAGAGACCTCTCATGCTGGCTTCGTAAAGAGCATGAATACTCACTGAAGTATGAATTTGAGTGGAATACATTATTTGTGGTTGCTACTTCGCTGCTTTAATGTTTGAATTTAAAAAATGGGGGGGGGGTGTGATTAAAAAGTTATTTTCTCAGAAATTCCTCTAAATAGAATTTGGCTACAACAGCACTGACTGCCTTCCTGAACGCTATATAAAAGAATATATAAGATATTAAATTAATCACATCCACTAATAAGTATTTTAAAAGAAAAACCCTCAGACTTACCTTTGAGCTCTATGAACCATGCAAGAAAATCCTGCAATGGCCCAGAGTGCAATGAGTCTGGTGGGAAGAAGGTAGCACAGGGACAATACACGTGGCAGTGTGACAGGGGTGAGGAACACGTCGTCCATGTGAGGTGAGGTGGGGCAGCCCTTCCCTGTACACTTCTGAGAACCAGCCACACTAACTTGGCTGCTGTCATCACCCAGATTTGTCATTACAGAGTCCACAGCAATTTCAGTGTTTAGGGTTAAGTGGGGCGGCAGTGCTATTGCATAATCCTTTGGAAGTCTTTGAGCTGGTATTTCAGATGGGTGACAGTTTTCTGTAAGCTGTAGAAACTATTGTTCCATGTGCCATGCAACTATTAATTTAACAGAAGGTAGTTTCTTGTTGCTGCAATTTCCTATGATACGGTGTGTCATGAAAGCTGGAAAAGTCCTGTCTTCTGCAAGATAAAGTCCTGAGTTCTGTTAAGGAAACCATGCTGCAGTTTGCAGTTGCAATAATTTTAGATAATCTAAATGCAAGTGTTCTGAATGTATCAGATGTCATTATTTTTTAATTTACAATACATAACCAACAACTTGTTACAGCTGTTGCTTTAGGTTTAATATGAACAATACTGGATTAAAGTATAGTTATATAAAATAATTAAGTATATAAAGAATGAGGAAGTCAGGCATATGAAATATAGCAATATGCTGATCTAGTAAGCCTGTGGGGTGTTTTTCTTATTCGTTAGTGCTTTATGCATGTTTATTTTAGGCAGGTATGTGGTTGAAGAGTGAATCACAAGTGCTTCAGTATTGTGTGACTGTTTGAGTGGAATTCCATGATGTTGTTCTCTATTTCCACTTTACATTTTTAAGGAATCAAGTGCAAATAATATTTCATAACTAATCCTTGAGATAAGTGTTGAGGATATGGCCTATACAGGAGATGTTTATATAGGACCAACTAGTGGTGTTTTCATGAAAATACTGCAGTGGACAAGTGGAAGGTTTTCTGTGAAGTGGATCAAGTTCGACCCTTTCTAATACCCCTTTTCAGAAAGTAAATTATTTCTGTGGTAGGAGGTGGGGTGGACTGTGAGAGGAGAGAGTACAGAGTCTGGTACAGTGGGTTTGTCTTTCTTTGGAATCTGGCCTTCTCTGCAGTGTGTAACAAGCTTGCTACTCATTTATTGCTGTCTCTGCTGGGGTATGCATCTAACACATTCACCATGAGATCTGAAAACACATATTTGTGTCCAGATTTGGACCTTAAGCAGCATTAACCAAATGACAAGCGATATACTTGCGTCAACAGTGTACTTCCCACCAGCATGCACCCCCACTGGAGTGCTGCATCCAGCTCTGGAGTCCTCCATACAGCAAAGACATGGACCTGTTGAAGATGGTCCAGAGAAGGGCTGCAAATGATCAGAAGGCTAGAACACCTCTCCTATGGGGAATATCTGAGAGAGTTGGTGGTGTTGTGAGAGAGCATGGAAGAAGACAAGGCTCTGGGGAGACCTTATTGTGGCCTTTCAGTTCTTAAAGGGGGTCTGTAAGAAAGAGGAGGAGAGACATTTTTGCAAGGCCTGTTGTGATAGGATGAGGGGTGATGGTTTTAAACTAAAGAGGAGAATCAGTCTGCATGTGAGGAAGAAATTCTTTACGAGGGTGGTAAAATACTGGCACAGATTGCCCAGAAAGGTGGTGGACGCACCATCCCTGGAGACATTCAGGGCCAGGGCTGGATGTAGTTCTGGGCAACCTGATCTAGTTGAAAATGTCCCTGGTCATTGCAGGGGGATGGGGACTAGATGAGCTTTGAAGGTCCCCTCCAAACCAAACTATTCTGCAATTCTGTTGTATGATTCTATGCACACATTATGGAGCTGAGAAGCCTTTCTGATAGTTTTTTTACAATGAAAGGTTATTTGAATACATATATAGTATCTATTATTTAATACAGTGCCCTGTTTGTGACTCAGTTCTTGGCTTAGTGGCATTCACCTACAGCGTGGTGCCAGCATGCTGGCGCTGAATGCTGACCTGCTGTTCCTGGAAGACAAAACCTCCAGCAGTGGCCCAAAGGGTAAACAGACCTGGAGCTCTGTCCATATGGTTCAGAGTATTCCAAAAGTGGGAGATGAGACTAACCTGTCATTAAACTATATATTTATTAAGCAGCAGTTTCAACACTTAAGAGTGTGTCTCAGTAGGTACTAAACCTGCAGGACTTTTTTTATTGCTTTGCTTTGCTGCAAAAGGAGTCTAACTGAATAAACCTGAACAAGTAATTGAGCAGAGTATTCAGAAGGGGCTTGTTAGGCCATGGCCAAACTCGATGGAGAGTTTACCTACTGAAAACCCTCATATTGCACCAGGGGAAGTTTAGATTGGATATTAGGAAAAATGCTTTCTCTAAAAGGGTTGCCGAGTATTGGAATAGGCTGCCTAGGGAAGTGATGGAGTCACCATTCCTGGAGGTATTTAAAAGACAAGTAATGTGGTGTCTAGGGACATGGTTTAGTGGTGGACTCACCAGTGTTGGGTTAACCTTTGGACTTGATGATGTTAAGGGTCTTTTTCAGCTTAAATGACTCTGTGATTCTATGATTTCAGTTCTTCATCAGTGCAAGTAATGGCAGTGTAAGGACAGTAAAAATACAGTAACTTAAGAATTTAACGAATTTTTTTGTAAGCGTGCTATGGGCCGAACTGCACTGTAGAGCACTGAATGACAAATCCCTAAATTCTAGACCAAAATGCTGTACCATAGAAGGAAGTACACCATATATTATGGGATTTAAAATTCAGAGCAGCGATCGAAGCTGTAAAATGGGAAGCAGTGTTCCTGGTAAAAAGCAGGGGAGGCACCAGATGATGTTTTCTCTAGGAAACTGGAAGCCTGTGTGTGACCCTGTAAATTGTAAATCATCCAGAACTCCTGAGTGGCAGGATTAGGCACAAACTCTGCCATGTCAAAGCGGTGTTAGAACATGCATCTTGAGGTTCAAATTATCGGATTAATCATCTATTGTATGTCTTGTTTTTCTACAGAAGTAATTGATAAAAGTGAAAGCTTAGTATTTTCAGAGCTGGGAGATCAGAGTAAGAGATGAAGCAGTAGAAGTGCCTAGCAACTGATACCAGGGGGTTTGATTGCATGAAGAGCAGTCAGAGATGGGTGGCATTAGCTTTTATTTTACTCTGTCAGGGTAGGTAGAATAAAATTAAGGCAAGCCAGGAACAATCCAGACTTTCTCTAGAACGGGGCAAATACTCGATTTTGAGAATTCGGATATTTTTTCGCTGTCATTTAGATTAGAAATTAATACCGCAAGAGAAATTTTGTGGCATACCTTTACCCTCACTCCCAACATGCTTTTTTTCCTGGCTTTTGGCACTATTTTCTCAGTAGCCTTGTAGCCTAGCAAAATTACCATGAATTCAGTTCTGCTGCATGAAAAAGAATATTGTAGCATTTCTAAGAGCTCAGATGAATCTGGAAGAGGTACTTTAGTTCATGTACATAAGTAGCATAAATGGCATAAATTATTATTATTTGTGTTATACTGAAGCCTATTATTTCTAGTAGTACATGCTATACCAGAGCCTGAAAGCTCTAACTTAGAGACAGATCTTGATTTAAAGAATAAGCATCTTATCCCAGATCTTAAGGGACAGGCTGAAATAAATAGCACTGTAAGATTAGCGTCTGTTTGACTGAAGACACCATTTGTCCACAGTCTAGTATTACTTCTAGAACACAGTTGCCTCATTTTGTTTCCAGAACTTCAACAGATATTTACACAAGCTAAAATACTTCCCAGACAAAAAAAAAATTACATGTACTTCAATAGTCCACCATTCCTCATTCTTTTCTTCATTACTGGCACTGGGGGGATCAAAAAAAAACCCACTAATTAATTTGCTTAGTTTCAGTTTCTCTGATTTCGGTGTTTTAAATCAGGAGGGTTCAAAATTCATTATTCCTGATAACTGGTCCATTACCTTAATTTTTATTGCCTTTGAGTACAGCTGAATTACTTTCTTTTTGCAGGCTTACCACTTTTGGCACAGGGCTAGTGAATATTTTAGGTATGCTTCTTAGAGCAGCCTGACTCACAGCACAATACTTAATACTGTGTTTTGTAGAGCGTGTTGTATTTCTCCTACCTATTTGGTCACATAAGAAAAGCATCGGTTGCTTTGTGTGTAGCATGGGTTTAACATTCCTCCTGAGTCCTCACATGTTGGGAAGGGACTTCTCTTGCAAGGTGGTGTCTTCTGTAACATTCCTGAGTCTTGCACTGTGCTGGTTGTGATAGCATTCTCTATGACAGTGAGAAAAGGTTGTTTCATCCTTGGATTACTCGAGTGCAAACCCCCACTGCTGCTTAAGTAGGAGAGCTGTGTGCTGTTCTTGTTAGGAGAATCCAAAACTTGAATTAAGTTGTCTAGTGAAGACAAGATACATGCTTGGTAGAATAAAAGAATGTACTACTAGCAGTTATATTCAGGGACAAGTTCCTTTTACTTAACCATCTGTTATTTATGGGTAATGGTGTGGTGGACTTTGCTAACTGTTAGTCATTATGCTTTAATGTAGTATATGGATCATAAATCATAGAATCGTAGAATAGTTAGGATTGGAAAAGACCTTAAGATCATCTAGTTCCAACCCCCCTGCCATGGGCAGGGCACCTCACACTAAACCATGCCACCCAAGGCTATGTCCAACCTGGCCTTGAACATCACCAGGGATGGAGCATTTACAACTTCTCTGGGCAACCCATTACAGCGTATCACCACCCTTATGGTAGAGAGCTTCTTCCTTATGTCCAATATAAACTTTCCCTGTTTAAGTTTTAACCCATTACCCCTTGTCCTATCACTATAGTACCTAATGAAGAGTCCCTCCCCAGCATAAATCATATTTATTTATAAAATTATGAATGTCATATCATATCTTTATAGAATATACATGTAAAATCAATACAATGTTAAACATAATACAGAAATACACAAGAAGTTAGGAATGTGAAACCATCATATTCAGTTTGAGTAAGAAGTCCTCCTTCTGAGCAGTTTGCTTCCCAGAAGGAAGCAAATTTTCTCACATCCAATTTGAAATCACTGTTTTCCAGACAACAATTGAACAGGCCCACATTTTGTCACAAATCTCACCAAAACCAAGTGTTGCCCTCAGTGGCAAACTACAGTGATTGGGAAACTTGGGGTTAATTACTGGTTGTAATTATTTTCATTGGATCTCCCAAAACCACTAAGTACATAGACAGTCTGATATCTCACACAGAGATTAGCTGCTCCTGTATAAAGCTGGTGAAGCTGGGAAACAAGTGAGGTTGTCTTGATTTCTTGATTGTCTTGAACTGAATAAAATGAGATCATAATGTAGCACTTCAATAATAGATGTCATTGTGCATGCATATCCTTGTTTCTTCAAGGAATCATATATGTTTTGAATAAAATCAGAAGCAAAATGACAGTCTAAAAAGGATGGCTCATGCCTCTTTACGAATAGAGCAAACAGCAAAAAAAAAATGGTTCTTAGATAAGCATTGTAAAATAGTGTTCCAATCATGACAGTGATTATCCTTAAGTTACTCATAGTTTTCAGATAGTATAGGGAAACAGCCTGCCAGTGGCTAATGGGAGTTACCATGTTACGTATTGTTGATTTTCTTGAGATCTGTGTGGCTTTTTTTTCTTTCTTTCACATAATTAAAATGCAGTTGATGATTTCCACAGCTACAGTCTTTCTAGAGTTTTGGAAGAGACGAAGAGCTGTATTAACTTATGACTGGGACCTCATAGACTGGGAAGATGAAGAGGTAAGACTAAACAGAAGTAAACCTGGAAATCATGACTCAAGGGTAAATAGCAAGACATACTGTACACTACTGTCATTCAGATCATATTTGTATTTATAACAATAGTTGCAGTATCAAAAAGTATACCTGGGTCTGTTCAAGCATACTTTTTCCCTTCTGCAACTAGCATTAAGATTCCAGATATAATTCTACGTCTATTAAAGGTATCCTTTGAAAAACTGAGTGGAAATACTGCCTGTACAGAAGACAGGAGCTACTACAGATGCCAATATAAATGTCTTTCAGTTCTGTGTTTCTTGTACTGGAAATTCCTAATCCTTATGGGACCAAGACAGGCAAAGGGACAGAAACTAGATTTTATATCCTTCTCAGAGGCATAACTTGTCCTTTTACATTCTTCTATCAGCATCAGCAATAATAAAATGATTTTATAACTTCATAAATAAGTAGAGGACATAGCTGTAATTTAACTGTATCGGTGACTTAACTGCAGCCTAAGTCAGCAGAAACTTTACCACTACTTTTTTTATAGCTTTCCATAGATTCATAGATACAAGCTGTTGGCTTTTAGTAAATGGCTTAATATCACAAAAGGCATTGTCATAACTGGCATTAATTTATGGTTTTCTTATCAACTTTTGCAGTGAACCTAGTGTTTAGACCAATATTATGACCTGTGATCCTTTTAATACCCTTGCATATTGGGGGAGGCTCTTACGTTTTTTGTGCTTTGCTGGTCTCTGGCACTTTCAAAAGGGTAAATTCTTTGGATGTTTGAGGTGGAGAATTATAAAAAATAATTTTTGTCGTTATAAATTTCCTACTTTATAGCACATGTATATCTGATTCTTGATGCCTCAGTGAATAAGTGTTATAACAAATGGAATCTACCCTGTCATTCCAGGAAGAGCTGCGCCCCCAGTTTGAAGCTAAATATTCCCAAGTGGAAAGAGTAAATCCCATCACAGGAAAACCTGAACCTTTTCAGCCTTTCCCTGATAAGCTCAGTCGACTAATGGTGTCTGTCTCAGGAATATTCTTCATGGTAATGTTTAATAGTATTGAATTATTGTAGCCTTTAATCTCATTTTGACGTTAATAGTAAAGCAACTCATTAAGAGTAGTGGATTTACATAAGATAGGCCAAACTGCTTGTCTCAGTCTTACTGCTTATTTAGGTATCGCTTTCTTTTAAAATATAGTTTTATTGAAAAAGAATGATGAATAAATGTTTTAATTCAGTGGTTATTTTCTTCTCTCAGAGTCAGCTCACCAAAACAAATAGTAATCTTTAAAACACCCCTTAATTTCTAATTCAATGGGAATTATTTCAGATGTAGTTTATTTTGTTATAATAAGTGTATTCATAAATACTTCCCTGTAGATTTCCCTGGTCCTCACTGCAGTATTTGCTGTTGTGGTGTATCGTCTGGTAGCCATGGAACAGTTTGCTTCTTTCAAGTGGTATTTCATCAAGAAGTATTGGCAGTTTGCAACATCTGGCACTGGAGTCTGTATCAATTTTATGATCATCATGTCACTCAATGTTGTAAGTTTTCTGCACTTTCAAGGGAGGGATTAGGGTAAAGTAATTTTCCCATGGTTCCTGAGTTTACTGTATATCAGATCCATACCATGTTCTTGCTTATTCACTTAGCAGTGCCTGAAGCTAGTATTTCAGGAGTTTTTCCTCTTCTAATACTATGTTTCTCAATGTTTATCTCTAATAACTACTTAATTTGTCACTACACATATTTGCTTACATTACCAAGTCATAATGGTATGTACTACTGCTTCCTACCTTTGCGTTTCTGTCTTTTACGTTACCCTTGAAAATACATATCTAAGTGGAACTACACTATTTCATTATTTTCTTGGCTGATACTTTCTTTTTGGTGGGTTTCTTTTTGCTTTTTGTTTGGGGGGGGGGGGTGTTGTGAAGATTTTCTTGGTTCGGGTTTTTTTTATTTATTTATTATTTTCTTAATTACTTTTAATTTTTTTCCCTTTCTCATGTAAAATGCAATTGTGATATCAATGTTGCACAGTTCTAGAATCGCTGTGATACCTGATTTTGGTTTAAGTGTTTCATTTATCATTTTTCTATTCCCATGCAGGCATAAACACGTAGAAAGGAATAATAGCACAGCAAAGAATGGCTTTTAATTCTTTTAAGGAGATTTTGCAGTCACTGCAATAGAAAAGAATTCTTCAAAGCAGTCATGTATTTATTTCTGTTATTATATCTTACAATTCCAAGTCATAAAAAAGTACATTTAAGTGAACAAGCACACTTAAGCTATTGAAAATAACTTGCTATTCATAGTAAATACTCAAAGAAATATTTCTTAGTGTGTAACTACCTTGGGCTAAATGTCGTTTAAATTAGGACTGGAGATAGTCAATATACAGACAGATAAGGAAGTTTTCAGTAATAGACTGATAATCCTCACCAGTATAAACTTTATGCAAAGTAATGCGCAAATGTAGACTTTTTCCTTACTTCAAGATCACATAGTTTTTGCTCCTGAAGTTAGAGGATAAGCACCTTACTGTTCAGTAAGAGAACCATTGATATTTGAACACCTTTCTTGACCTATTGGCTCTTGATTTATCTTTGCTATATATTTAATATATATGCTTACATGTATACATTTACAAGAGAATGAGACTAAAGTAGTTCAATGAATTTGTACGGAACTATACACCTGCTTGCAGGTACCTTCTCTGCCCTGTATCTACCTGGATACCTTGATGCTGTAGGCAATAGAACATCTATGTTTTTCACACTTCTTTTCATTCTGGACTTGACAACAAATAGGGCATGTCATGTTTATACTATCTCTTATTTCTGTTTTAGGTGTATGAAAAGGTTGCCTATCTCCTGACAGACTTAGGTATGTAGGTCTTTTATTAGTGACATGGTTCTGGCTAGCTGTCATGTACCTTTATATCTCCAGAAAACAGGCATTTGCAAACTTCTCAATGCACAGTATGATTCTGGCATTTTATTAAGGAAGTAAGAAGTATCAGAGAAAGAAATTATATTATTATTTCACCAAGGGAATAACAGAAAAGAAAGGAGTTTATTCTTATTCTTCTACTTTTTATGTTTTATAGCATAAGTTGTCATCTTATAATAGAACAAAAGTCAAAACATATTATTTCTTATAATGCTAAAACAGATTTTTTTTTTCCATTTTTCACAAATGCCTATTTTTGGGGATATTTTTTAAAAGTTTTTTAATATGAATCGTAGAATCATAGAATAGTTAGGGTTGGAAAGGACCTCAAGATCATCTAGTTCCAACCCCACTAAACCATGTCACAAAAGGCTATGTCCAACCTGGCCTTGAACACTGCCAGTGATGGAGCATTCACAACTTCCCTGGGCAACCCATTCCAGTGCCTCACCACCCTCACAGTAAAGAATTTCTTCCTCTCATCCAATCTAAACTTCCCCTGTTTAAGTTTGAACCCGTTACCCCTTGTCCTGTCACTATAGTCCCTTTCACATGGAGAAAAAGGGTCAAGATAACATTACATTGTCTAAAATGAAATTGTTAAGTCATAAATTTTAAAGTAGCACTAATTCTGTCACATTAAAAAATTATACTGAAGCCTCTCATCGTGATTCTGTCATAGAGCTTTCTATCTTACAGAAAACAAGAAAGCAGAGACAGCATATAAAGTCAACTGTGTGAATATGTTACCTTTACTGTTTTGTCTTGACCTGCTTTATCAGCCCGCGTCAAAATAAGCAATTGATCTTGTCCTAGTTTAAAACGAAGCTCACTGTTTAACAGCTCCCTCTGCTGGTTGAAGTATTGAAGAGCATGCACTTAAAAAAAGATGCTCAGAACATAGAGTTTCTGTTATCAAGCAGCTGGACTGGTTAAAAGATCAAAATGCACAGTCAATTTTCCAAATTATTAAAATATTTTAAAGTATTTTTCTGTATCACACTGGTGTGTATTCCTGTTTAACTTTTTCAATATGTTATATTGACATACAGACAGAAAGAAAATGCTGATTTTTTCCTAAAATACCTGAAAGAATTTAAAAAACGAAAAAAAAGAAAAGGCTTCTTGAATTAGGCAGTGCTTAAAACATCAGGCAGTTAAGCTAGGTAGCACACTCTGCTTGCTAATTTTTTTTATATCAAAGAAAAGGAGGATATCTTTACTTCTGGAAACAAGTGCCCATTTGTAAAGCTACTACCCTGTACATTTATATTCTAAGTTAGGTGTAATTAGACCAAAGTAATTTATTAAGTAGTTGTCATGGTTTAAGGCCAGCCGGCAGTCCAGAACCATGCAGCTGTTAGCTCACTCCCCTGCTTCCTCTCCCTGCGCCCAGAGGGATGAGGTGAATCGAAAGAATGTAACACCCACTGGTTAAGAACAGTCCAGTAACTAAGATGTAACACAAACCACTGCTGCTACCACCAATAATAATAATGGTAAGGGAAATAATAAGGGAAGAGAATACAACTGCTCACCACCCACCAACTGATACCCAGCCTGACCGAGCAGTGATCTAACCCTTCCAGGTAACTGCTCCCAGTTTATATACTAAGCATGACATGCTGTGGTATAGAATATCCCTTTGGCTAGTTTGGGTCAGTTGTCCTGTCTCTGCTTCCTCCCAGCTTCCCCTCCTCCTTGGCAGAGCATGAGACTCAGAAAGTCCTTGGTCAGACTAAACATAACTGAGCAGTAACTAAAAACATCGGTGTTATCAGCGCTGTTCCCAGGCTGAAAGTCAAAAACACAGCACTGCACCAGCTACTAAGAAGGAGATAATGACTGCTACTGCTGAACCCAGGACAGTAGTACAAAAATTTTTATCAATGTGCTGTATTTCAAGTTTGATATATCTATCAGAGAAATTTGAATCAATCATTATCCCCTGAGTTCTAAGTCATACATGAAGTGAATAAAGTACCGGTCTTAGAGATGTATTTAGAAGGCAAGATGCCTTTGTGAGAAACCAACTGGCTGTTGGTCGTGTCTCTTTCCTTTGTTTTCCTTGGCAGCCCATGGCTATTGCTCTGCTGATGCAAAAGTGCTTCTGTTTTGTTGTGTGTTTTGCTGAGTTTCTTGTTGTTGCATTATGTTTTTTGTGTGTGTGTGTGTGTTTGTTTTTTGTTTTTTGTTTTTTTTTTTTTTAATCAAGATATCGGTTGCCTCAAAATTAAAGGTTAATACTGAATTCAGAACTTTTTCATGGAAATAGAACAGGTATCTTCCCAAAGAGTTTTCTCCTTTCTGTACTAGGAAGTTTATGCTTAGAATCAGTGTAGTCTGAGCTGGGACAATGGTTTTGTGACCTGCAGACTGAACACTTTGAGGAAAAAAAATTAACTGCAACCTCATGGGGCCCCATGACAAAACTGTCACTTGTTCTGTTAGTGTTGCTCTGTCTATGAGCAGACTTGGGCATAACTCGTGTCATTTTTGTTTATATAACATACACTGTGTCTTTCCACAGAGCACCCTCGAACAGAGTCCGAATGGGAAAACAGCTTTGCCTTGAAAATGTTCCTCTTCCAGTTTGTCAACTTGAATAGCTCCATCTTTTACATTGCCTTTTTCCTTGGCAGGTAAGGTACCTTAGCTAATTGCACATAAAGGAAAACTTGCACAGGACTCATAATCCTTGCTAATTTTATAGGTTTGAAGAAAATAAATCAACAATTTGAACTGTGAGATTTAGATGCAAGTCACTTTCTGAGTATTAATTAATAATACTAATATTTTTAACTGTTTGTGAGCGTTAGACCCTTGAAATCTGTACTCATGAAACTAGACAATAAAAAGTCTGCTTTTTAAGTGGGGTCTATGTACATGACTTTCCTACTAAATAAGAATTCAGAACCTTTGAACATGCAAGCCACTTCCTAAACGTAGGTCTTTATTTAGCCCCTCATTAATAGGCTTTATTCATTATTTCTTGTTTATTCCACTTGGGTTGCATTTTCCAGAATCTGTTTCTATAAGTAATAAATATTGTCTGGCAGGTCTTAAATAAGAGTAGGAGACAGAAATTCTTTGTCCAATTTTCGTGTTTATCTTTAGCTCAAGTCGTGGGATACCAGACAGGTCTAACATTGCTTCATCTTTACTTCCTTATGATCAGAATTAGAATTCCTGCAGAACCTAGAGTATTTTAGAGTGCCTTCTGTAAGCTTTTATAATATAATTTCAGTTCAAGATTGTTTGGGAAAAAAATCCAGACAACACTCTAGGAAAGACTATCGGTAATATCTTCTTTGTATCTTCTTATCTCCTGTGTCTACTAGGACCAGGCACAAGGTTTTTAATTTCTCATCTAAAACTTTCACTGTGGTCAGTAAGGATTTTGCTTCAGTTTGTTATACAAGAGTCTCCTAGATCTCTGAAAATCATTTGGTTCTGATGGGTCTGGAAAAAAATTCTGAGAGTGCACACTTCATGTGGCCAAGCAGATCCCATTTCTGCAGTAAATTCCTACGTGTTGCAATGGCTTGTCTTTTTAGAAGTGGATTAGAGAGACTGAATATCTAACACCTAAAACCTGTGAAGCTAGGATTTTTGTCTTGGACATACTAAAAGCTTCGAGTCACTTGCAAAATGATAGTCCTTGTTTGCATTCTGAAACTTCCATATCCTACAGATATCAGATTTAAGCCTGTGTGATTTAATCTGTTTATATTTTCTGAGTTTTCTCAGTGAATGTTGTGAAATAACTACTGATACAGGGTGTTCTTGGAACGTGCACTGAGAAACAGAAATCTTACTTTCCAGATTTGCAGGCCGCCCAGGAAAGTACAACAAGCTTTTTAACAGATGGAGACTGGAAGAGGTAAGCAATGCTATTCTGTGTTCCTGTGAAATTCCCATGTGTAAAAAGGAAATGGCTGAAGGATGTTAATTAAGTGCAGTGAAGAGTAAACTCTTATTTATAGTACAGGGTAGGAAACAGGACATGTGTTTTTCCTTCTGCATTCTCCACTGTGCTGAGTGACCCTAGCCAGGACATGCAGTTCTTTCTCTATCTTGGGAAAAGCATATCTCTATCTTTGGGAAAAGATAACTGATGTTCCCTTACCGCACTTCTAAATTTTATGTGATTGGAATCTCCTGGATGTGTAGAATTTTTGGATGAAGGACATAATCAGCTTTTTTATCAGCCTCTTCTGCCAGCACAGGAAAGATGTAGAGCTGTTGGAGCAGGTCCAGAGGAGGCCACAAAAATGCTCCAAGTCCTGAAGCACTTCTGCTATGGAGAAAAACTGAGAGTTGGAGTTGTTCAGCCTGGAGAATACTCTGGCGAGACGTTAGAGAAGCCTTTCAATACTTAAAGGGGGCTTATAAGAATGATGAAGACGAACTTTTTAGTAGGGCTTGCTGCAATAGGACAAGGGGGAATGGCTTTAAACTGACAGATGGGAGATGCAGATTAGATATTAGGAAGGAGTACTTCTCTGTGAGGGTGCTGAGGCCCTGGCACAGGTTGCCCAGAGAAGCTGTGGCTGCCCCATCCCTGGCAGTGTTCACGGCCAGGTTGGATGGGGCTTGGAGCAACCTGAGCTGTCCCTGCACATGGCAGGGGGTTGGAACTGGATGAGCTTTAGAGATCCCTTCCCATCTTCTTTGATTCTAAGGTTGAAAAGAAATAAAACCCAATATTTTCAAAATCTACTTGAAAATGTATTGGGATTGCACCTCCCTGGATATCTCTACCATGCCGAAGTTATCTCTGAAAAGCAGGTTTCTTTTATTGAACCTTGGTAAAATACCATAAATTTCTCATCTGTGTTCTAACAAGAGTTTCTATAATTGCTAAACATTTTAATAGGGCAATTTATGTAGTTAAGATACTGGTAGCAGAGATTCAGCTATTAAGTCTCTGTTAACTTAGAATGCTACAAGTGAAACAGTGTTCCGTTCTTCTGAAATGAATTTGTTTGTATTGGTCTAAGTGAAATAGACTGCACCATTTATCATATACCAAGCACTCATACCCTTATGTGATACGATCTAGTTCTCCAAGAAATAATATGTCAGAAGTTTGTTCAGCTGAAGTCTGTGTCAATATTTCTGTTATTAATATTTTTTAAATATTTCTATAGTTGGAGGTTAATGTTTTTCACCCAACACATTTGAGTATTTTTCATTCACTCTCTAACAAATAAAGATGAAAGGAATTCTGTGATTTTAGCTATTCTTCTTTTCCCATTTCATTTCAGTGTCATCCTAGTGGCTGCTTGATAGATCTGTGTTTGCAAATGGGAGTTATTATGGTTTTAAAACAAATGTGGAACAACTTCATGGAACTAGGCTATCCGTAAGTTCAGATGTTAAAATTTGGTTTGCAAATAGTGTTTACATTACTGCGATTCAGAGATGGGAAAAAAAACTATGTTTGCATAGTATTTTTGGTTTTTTGCATCTCATACACTGTAACTGCATTCCCAAGGGAAGCATTAACTGCTGCTCTGAGACAAAGCTTGTTTGAATATGTGAACCATCTAAACTGTTTACTGTGATTTCATTTTCCATAGTACAAAGAGCTGCTGAAGGGAGTAGGGGTCTAAGAGTCTTACAGTTCTCTTGAAACCGAAAGAATATGTTTTCAGGAGAAGGTTGCTAATCAAATATTAATCTAATCAAAGCCTCAACCTTGAAAATCTGTCAGAAAGGGTTATGCTCACAATGTGCAGTCATTCTGCAAATGAGGAGCAGTGTACTGTGTTGTTGTGAGGCGTTGATTTCTGAAAAGATGAAACCTACCGGAAGTATCAGTCTTCCTGTCTTCTCAGCCAAGAATTTGAGAACATGCTTATAATCCTTTCTGGCAAATAGTGTTTTGTTTTGATAAGCCATTGTTTGCAACTGCAGCAGCAGTTGCTCTTTTAGTAGCAAGAGATATTATGAACTAAACCCTAAATTAGCTTAAGAAAAAATAAGAGCCTGTTAATAAAAGTACTTACAAGCAAATTATTTCCTATCTTGTCTTTTTTCAGTAATATCTGGAAACGAACAATAGTCTTTAATTGCCACCTCTGACAGTAGTAGGTAATAGTTTTCATTTGCATAACATTTTAATGTGTGAGCCTAGTACCTACTTAGTATTATAGATACTTTGTGAAAAGACTTCTGCGCAGCTTTATCAAAAATAATCTTAAGTCTTCACAGCTTCAGCAGCACCTTTTTATACACACTTTATTGCTTCAAGAAAAAAATAATCTGTAGAGCATTTAGATTTTTAGGTTTGTTCCAAAGTAGTAGATGTGTTCGACTGTTCAATGTATTCCAGTAGCATAGATTTCTTATTGAGCTTCACTTACTTGGTTTGTCTTTCTCAGGATTAAAAACAAAGCATTACTTACTGGTTTAATGCTCTTGCTAAGCATGATTGGTTTTTTATTTAGGTAAATCCTACAGAAAAAGTCTATGCAAGCAAATACTGTATTCTGAAAAGCTTATTTGTTGAATGACTAACATGCTACGTGAAAGGCATGATTAATATCATTGTGCAGAATTTTGAGGACTTCTTTGAATTGTATCTTATATGATATCATAAGTGTTTGCAGGAAATACCTGAGTGCTCATCCAGGTGCTGTTCAAAATAGGCCATCTTACTTCAAAACAATACCAGCAAATTTTGTAAATTACTGAGCAAATACAGTCAATAATACTTTGTTTATCTAATAAAGTTTATTACAGAATTGGTGGTCACGACGCAAAATGAAGAGAGGAGGGCAATTAATGGAGCATAAAGTTTCTCTGCCTCAGTGGGAAAAGGACTGGAATCTACAGCCTATGAATCTTCATGGTTTAATGGATGAATATTTAGAGATGGGTGAGCAAATTTAGGGAGGTGTCAGTTTTCTTAAGAAAATGGAACTATAGTCCATGTTCAAAGATCTTTTGCACTTCCAGTTTCTAACCAGAGAACTGCCTGTCTAGTTTTACAGTTTGGCTTCACCACCATCTTCGTTGCTGCTTTCCCACTGGCACCTCTCCTGGCATTGCTTAACAATATCATAGAAATAAGATTAGATGCATACAAGTTTGTCACTCAGTGGCGGAGACCTATGCCTGCAAGAGCAACAGATATAGGTGAGAGAACCTAATGCCTTTTTCCTGCTTTTATGCAGCTTAACCCTTACAATAGTTCACGCATCAGAAGTAAAACTGATAGTGTAAACCACAGATCTCAGTGACAACTCCCCTGTTAAGCAAAAAAAAGAATACTCGCTTGCTTAGCTAAGAGGTCTGCTCAAATTTGTTTTTCATTTCCAAATAGAGATCATAATAGTTCGAATTTTGAAAACAGGCTAAATGGTATTTTAGACTTCTGATTTGTGGAACTTTAGGTCCAAAATGCTATTTGAAATACAATAGCCAAATTCACTTTTGGTTTAAAACTGAATTAAAAAATTAAGGAATTTCTTTCCAGCTTCTTTTATTTGGCCTCTGTAACCAAGGATTGTGGTTATACCTTTGTTGCTTTAGCAATTTCATCTCAGCAGTGTGTAAAACTTGATTCAGGTAGAGTCAGTGGTGGCAGGGATATGGGGACATGGCTTAAATCTTGATTACCTTTTCTGACTGAGTAGGTCTTTCTCAGTAAGAAAGGATAACTCTATGACTAACAGTGGCTTAAGTGTTATTAGTATGACTTAATATGTTTGTAAAAACTTAATGATTTCCTTGTCATTTCTCTTGTTTCTAGGTATCTGGTATGGGATTCTGGAAGGAATTGGAGTCCTGGCTGTCATCACCAATGCCTTTGTTATTGCCATTACTTCTGATTACATTCCACGTTTTGTCTATGCATACAAATATGGTCCCTGTACAGATCAAGGGTACAGACAAGAAAAGTAAATAGGATATTCTTTATATATACATGTATAATTCAGTGGAAGCTCACTTTTGCAGCTGTCTGTGTTAACATACATAACATATATCAGCAATATTTTACCTTTTACATCTGCGCAAGTCTTCACAAATGCTAAGTGCAAGTGTAACTCAGCCATTCCAGAGAGTTTGCAAACAAACTGCATGGACATATAAGTGGAAAATCATGTCTTCCCTTCTGAATGCAAACAACAAAGTTCACTACACATCGTAGCAGTTTGCAGGTTTTCTCTAGATAAGGTTTTCTTCTTTTCTATAATTGTTCTGACTGTCTGCTAGCACTATGATCCCACACACACATATATGCCAGTCCTTCGTTACCGTAAGTCTTGTTCACCCTCAAGCTTCCCTGCCTGTTTCTCTTCAGAAATGCTTGCAGCCAAGTACCAGCAAGATTGACCTCGACACTCTTCAGTCTGACTCCACATATGTTTTTAATGTCTTTGCCCCATAAGGCCAGTTTCCTGCATTTCTCTCCAGCAACTTACCAGTATCTCTGAACTGTGTGTCCACTGTGTTCAGTCTGCATTTCCCACTGTCTGTCATGACATGATCTAAACACCTCACAGTATTTATGGGCACCTGGTCTTTTATCTGGGGAGCAGCGCCCTATATGTGGTTCTAGGGGATGATCTTATTGTCTTTTTAATATGGAATCAAGGTTACGTAAAGAAAAGGAAGCATCACTTTGCTAGTACTACAGCATATCTCACAAGCACAACTTATCTTCTTTATTGCACAGGAGGAATGGTAAGAGTGAAAGCATCAGGGCTTGTCCAGCAAGCCAGTACTACTGCATTCACAGGCTGTGCCCATGCTCAAACTGCAGGGGTCTGTCCATCCTTTCCTTATTCCTCCATCTGTAATGATTCAAAAGAGAGAGTTACTCTTCCTGTGCGATCACAGGATGAGAGAATTTAGGGGCAAAAAGGATGAGGAAGGATAGGATGAAAAGACCATGGCAGAAAAAAGTAAGTGCTTAATGTGCACTACCCATTTAACAGAGAACTATATAATTCTATTTCTTCTTGTCACAGCAAACCTGAAGTTTCAGGAAGTATAATAGGATCCCTGATGCATCTATTTTTAAATGTCCTTTGCCTTTCAGAAGGCCCTTTGTTAAACTACAAGACAGCTTTCCAAGAAGATGGGGTCTCTGATGTGTCCATGGTTTTCCAGAAACAGACAAAATTTTTGCTTCTTCACAAATTCAATGCATTTATGTGATTTCTGCCATCAATCCTAATAATTTGTTGCCTTTAAGATGGCTGTTTGGTCTATATGCACTGTTGATTTTACTGCTGGTGAAAATTCTTCGATTCAACTCAAAACCTGATATTTTTTGGTATATGCTGCATGGCTGGGGGCCGATTCTGCCAGGATGTCAAATAGCTCTTCTTTCTGCCTCTCTCCATCTTTATAAGTACAGTAATTTTGAGACATCAGAGAACACTGTAGCAGCCATTTTTGGTTTATGTCTGCTGATGGATAAGAAGCAAAATCATGAAAAGTGCTGAAAGTGGATTTTTAGGCAGTGTTATCCCTGAAACACGTTTCTTTTTTCTTTCCAATAAAACCTTGTTTATCTCTTTGAAATTTCAGAATTGGTTTTGTACTGATAAGCAAAGAAATTTGTATGCTTGCAATATGTGATAGCAGACTGTTTACATAGGGGATCTATGCTGCACAACCACTTCATGAAGAATGTCTTCACTCTACGTCTTTTCCTTTCAGATGCTTAAAAGGATATGTCAACAGCAGTTTATCAGTATTCGATTTAAGTGAACTTGGAATGGGATACTCAGGATACTGCCGGTATGTTTTGGTGCTCACCCTTTTTGTAATACAGGCATAGATGTTAATACAGACATAGAACAGGAAGTGAGTGTTTAAATTACTGGCGTAACAGTTTCTTTTTTTGCTTGTAAAAGCATTGGAGTTCAAGTTGGTTCAGCATGGAACCATGTCTCAAGTGCCAACACTGTGTGGTAGGATGCAGTACTAACAGACTGGAAACCTGGGTTCTGAGTTTTTCCAGGACTCTTGCAAGCCCTGTCTTTTGTACCTGTATGAATTATTTCATTTCAAAGTTTCCCCAGTAGCCAAGAGGGTAAAAATTTTCATTTCTGAGGTCCATTAAGTAAAATTCACAATTAAAATTTTTTTGTGGCTCTTACCCATCTAGACATCCCAGACAATTATGCAAGATATATACAAGAAATTTGGGATAAAAATTAAGTACAACATTGCACAAGTGCACTCCTGTTTTTGGATTTAGTTTTGCTGTGAGAGCTTCAATTGACTAAGAAGTTATAGAATCATACTACGTTTATGCAGACTTTGTCTGGAGAATCTCAAGCACTTAGAACCACAGACAAGAGCCAATTTAGAGTCAACACACTTGAACTTAACACTCCAAGGTGTCAGCTTTGCAACAACAAAAGAAATTGTTTGCTCGAGAATTTTGGAAGCAAAAAGTGCCACCTTCGTTTATTTCTTTATTATTTATTTGTATTGTGGACTATTCTTCTCCTTTTCTGTTTAATTGCTCTTGGAAGTTCACTTTCACTTCAGTTTCTCTCCTTGTCCAGGCTTTCAAGCACAGACTAACGTACTGGCCTTTGATTTGCTTTCAGATATAGAGATTACAGAGCCCCACCATGGAGTTCAACTCCATATGAATTCACTTTACAGTTCTGGCATGTACTGGCAGCACGTCTGGCCTTCATCATAGTATTTGAGGTTAGTCATGAAAATGAGGAATTCCTTTCTACCTCTTTAAAATCTTGGTTGATTTTTTTTTTTTTTTTTTAATTTTTTTTTTTACAGTAGTCCCATAAAAAAATGTCAGCATCATCAGCTTCTTGTTCATTACAGTCAGGAAAAAGAGGGGAAAAAGATCACTTTCCCCAAGCTGTTGTCAATCAGACTGAATTGACAGAGCACACACAGATTTTTAGAGTCCCTCCAAAATCGTATTTCCTTAAGTCATACATCAGGTCAGTTCTGAATCGAATCTTTCATGTTTTATTGAAAAACAAGTGTGATTTATGTTTACATTAAGCACAGTTATTGCAGGGTAAAATCTGTGTCAGGGAAATGGTACATGATTCTAGCTTAATATAAAACTAAAAATGTGTGTGCTAACTTTGAAGAATGTATTACAGACTGTCCAGGAGTCTCGTTACTTTGATTACAGACTCTTAACAAAGACTGCTTGTAGGTAGTGTTATTGATATTCAGAGTAGCATATCCTGCAGTCATGTCTTCATTTAGGTCACTAAAGTTTTTCTTTTCAGAAGACTTCAGCATTTTTGCATTTCTGTAAAACTATAAAATATATTAAAAAAAAACAAAGTAGTTTGTTTTTTGTCATGAATTAAACCTCAATTCCAGTTTGCCACAAGCTTTTAGGCTCTAAAATGTGGACATTAGAAGTGAATATTTATGCATCTTTGAAGCAATTCTTTTCATTCTTCTTTTCAGCACCTTGTTTTTGGAATAAAGTCATTCATTGCCTACCTGATTCCAGACATGCCTAAAGACTTGTGTGACAGAATGAGGAGAGAGAAATACTTAGTCCAGGAAATGATGTATGAGGCTGAACTGGAGCATTTGCAGAGAGAAAGGAAAAAGAATGGGAAACAATATCACCATGAATGGCCTTAGTCACTACCATGCTGCAACAAAAAAACTGTTTGGAAATTGAAGAGTGCAGATACAAAATGAAGTCAGTCTGGCATCAGTGTATGAGGTGTATAGTGTATATATGTTCTTGCTGGGCAGGACATTTGCAGGCTTTGGTGACAACTGGAAAATGGATGCTTCTGATGAACAAAATGAAAAGCCTTACCTGTAACGGGTCTGCAGTGAGTTGGCAACTCTGGTCAGAGTTGTCACTCAGGAATGCACAGACAGATAAAAAATTTGGACATCATGGTTAAAAAATGGCAATGAATTTTCATGCTGTTTGTGAAGATATTAACAGCGTAATGGAAATAGAAAATTACCTGTCAACTTATACAGTAAGGGCATGACTAAAACGAACTTACATGATACCCACTACTTCTACAGCTTCCAATTGCTCAGCTCCATTTGTAATGCCTCTGAAGAAGAGAGCAATTGTTGCCTTTGTGGCCATAACTTGATATAAATGATCTTTCAAGCTTACTGTTCTGTCAGGTTTGTCCTAGTCTCTTGTTGAGATTGTGGATGTGGTCCTACCCTAAAAAAAAGGGGTCTGTGGCTGCTTAATATATACTATGCAGTTTAAGACTTGCACATGTCATTGTCATTAATTTATCCTTCTAGTTGAAAACCAAAAATTCTAAATTCAAAGAGAAAACAGCAGCACTAAGAGAACACTGCATTGCCCACATTGCAGCTCTATTTGAAAATGATGTGGCTGTTGAATTGCCTTTCACTTTTGTGTGCACAAAGGCCACCTCCACATGCTTTCAGGGTGAAAGATTTGTCATTTTCATGCTCTGGTGTAGCATGCAGATGTTTAACTGTGTTACTATTCGTTTTGACCTGTCTGGGCAATGATTCCATGACTTCACAGAATGCTAACTTGAGATATTCCCATAACCATGCGAATGACTTTGTCCTCAATATACGAATAACTTTATAGTATGCAAGCTTATGCAGATATATATCAGGCATATTGTATAACATTGATTTGCTTGTTCAGGGAAGGAGAAGCAGAGCACTTTATAACAATGCTCCTCTTCTTACTGTAAATGTAAATGCTCCAGTAATGTGCACTTCTATTGGCATAAGTATGTAAAAACGTGGGAGTTACATACAGGTAGACATGTGTACAGGTTGTATATAAATGCACACATACACACAGTGGTTACTTTTAGATTTTTAATTATTATTTGTATGCCTTCTTACAGTTTGGGGAGGGGGGCTTTTTGGATAAAATCACTCTAGAAGGTAGATGTTCATATAAAGAATAAAATCTCAAGTTTTATGTGCATACTGCAGTATTGCTTATGGTTATAGTCACATTTTGGTGATGAAATTGGCTGTTGCTAATGTTTCATAATATGGGACATAATTTAAACAGTCTGAACAAGCGTGTAGGGTTACCGTGCAGAAGGGTATGGAGAAAGAGAGTTCCAGTCATTCTGTTTCTCTTGTGTAATTCTAAATAATCCAATTCTCTATATTGGATGAAGAAAGATTACAAAAACAGTCAACAAAGCACAGTAACTATAAAGGCTGCAATTTTAACTTTAATTTTAGGGATGAAGCTGCAGCAAAACCACTGCTGACATATGTGAAAAGACCTGAATTTTTACTACTTCTAGTACCCTACTGAATCAAAAAAGTGTAATTCCAGTATTCACTTGAATGTATTAGCACAATCATTTTATTATGCGTATAAAATTAATTTTTAGAGTCAAGAGTCCATCAAAGCAGATAAGTAGGATATATTGTATCCAGAGGGCATAGCATCAGACCTTAAATTCTTAAGCCATTTCACCATATTCATGAGTTTTCTGGGTTAATTCCAGCTCTCTGTGACCAGACAAGGCAACTGTAAGAGTATCTACAGTACTGTACAAAGGAGGAAAGAAATTGGAAGGTCTGGTCTAACCAGATATATTAGCCTTTAGTTCTGTGATAAAGGGCTGTTGGAACTTGCTTCCCATAGTTTGGAAAGGCTGTTTTGTTCCTTCATATTCTGAGTTGTGTGTTAAGTTCCTCAGGAGTCCTTATCAGAAATAATGCACTCCCCTCAGTGCTTATAGAATTACACAAGTTGCTTTAATCTCTTGTCTCTCTTTTCATTCTGGAGACTACCAAGCACTGTTTGACAGCATTAACCATGTATCATAGCTTCTGTTTCTGTGCCATGTAGTAATAGTACTTCAGCTCTCAGCAGGTCACAGATGAGCTCTCTTTTTTTAATATTTTCTCTAAAAACAAAATGCTTTGGCTGGCCCAAACTATAAAGATACAGGATAAAATCAGGCAAAAATCAGAAGTACTATTTTATACTTCCCTGGTTTTGCTGTGGATATTAGCACATGTCAGTTCATACTTAGGCAAATTCCAGTCAGACTTAAAAGCACATGGGAAAGAAATCCTTATTCCAGTTGGACTTAACACATAGGAAAGAAATCCTTTATGTAGTTTGGTTTTAAATATATATATGTTATTAATGATTTTCAACACTGGTGTATAGGAGTAATTCAAAGGCAAGTATGTAGATCTGACATTGTACATTTTATGCACTGGGAAAGCACAGGAAGTTTTGGAGAAACACTGTGTGTGTTCTTTTATTTTTTGAGAACATCAACAATGTCTGAAGGTTTTGCCACTATCTAGCCATTTGCTTAAGCTGAGAAATCTTTTTGCTAGACTTTGTTTAGTATGCTGTTTGCATTGACTGCACGTTATTTTACTGAAGTATAAAGCACACTCTGTCCTCAGGAATAATATATTTTATGAATGAATGATCTTTTCATATGCTAAATATTGTCTTTCCAAACAAATGACCAGTATGAATAGCCTGTGCATGCAAGCTGCGTTTGTGAAATCTGACAAAGCTTTAGAACTTCAGTTTGTGCAAAAAATGCTTTAGGTCATTGCAGATCTAATCTGTGACAACTTTGCTCTATGCATGCACCCTTAGCGAGACTGCATGAGCAAGTAGATATTTTAAAATACAAAAGATTAATCCAAAATGTCTTAATTATTACTAACCAAATTTTGTGTTGATTCAGACAGAAGAAATCTCCATCTCAGAAATAACAAAGTCCATGTAGATCATACACATCTCATTGCTTATGACTTATTCTAAATTTGTGCCTAATGTGTGAGGTCTGAATTCTGGTAACTAAAACAGTTTAACAAAGAATTCTGCTACATTAGCCATCCTAATGAGAGGTTCCTTCTTAGAGCTTGATGTCTGTCTCCATATAGATGGAGGCATTAAGAACTCAGTATTCACAACTAAGTACTAACAGAATAGTCTGAAGATTGAGCTCAGACTCTCAACTTGTTATACCGTAATCCAGTTTCCTTACCAGAAACAGTACAATGTTTGAGCATCGTGACAGAGTACTAATATTTGGAATCAAGTCAAATGACATTATGCTTACTTTTTGATTTTTCTTTCCTAACCCTTTTTGTTAAAGGGTTTATAGAGAAAATGTAGGTGAGCATGGAAGTTAATATTGATGATGACAAGACTAGAGTTTACATGGTGATGATGGATGATAAGTGGTTATTTTGTTAATGTTTCTTTGGAAGTACTTAATTTGTAGAACACACCTATCAGCTCTTTCTATGCCCTTTTCCAATACCAACTTGTCTTAGATTGTTTTTTGAGGATCAGTTTGGCTCATTGTGTCCTGTGAAAAGCTCAAAAGAAAAATGTCTGGGGGCATAGTGAAAATAGGTTAATGGCTACCTTAGTGTGTAAATTCCTGAATCTCTGAAGTTTCTTTCATAAAAAGTTCTTCAGAAGGAAAAATACCTTGGAAAACACAGGTTTAGAAGAGTGCTAGTATGGGGAAAGGCAAGAATTTTGTTGATACTTTATTCCTAATGTACTTAATAATCAACCTAATGTAAGTAAGTAGTGCTGTTTGCTTGCTGTGGCTTCTTCCATTTCACACTCCAAATGGGAGGCCTGCCAGAGAGAATTTCTGGAGTCACGGGATCCAGGCACTTAGTAGGACTGCGAAGTTCTGATGCACTGATGCCACGTAGGACTGCAAACTCCTACATGGCATAACAGGCCTTATTAATTTTTTGTATTATGTCTCAGTTCATTTACTTGCAAATTAATGCATACATATTTAGAAGCATCATATAGTTTTGATTAACTAAAGTTCATCTTTGTCTGGAAATTGAAAAGAAACTGAAAAGTTAGTATATAGTTAACTTGAAAGTGTCACAAGTTTTCATTTAAAGTGTTAAAAATTAGGGGCTTTTATATACACCAGGCAATTTCCATATCAATAAAACTTATTTTATACAAACAGTGTAATGGTTTAAGCTGAACCCAGGACAAATAGCGAAATATGAAGGCAATAAGTTTAATGGAAAATCAAACAATTGCATTTTCTGTTAAGTGTTGCACAGGAGAAAGGGGACAGAAATAAAAACAGTGATATCAACAATCACAATACAATAGTATTTCAGAAGCATTTTATTTTTCATAATCCTCATAAACTACTGATGTTGCTTATTTGGGGTAAAGGTTGAAACAAATACATAGCCAGTCTTTCATAATCATGTTTGTTTGGTGTTAATACTGACACTGGAATTCAGACAGAATTCCATGTTGTTGTGGTTTAAGCCTCTCAGGCAGTTTGCTCACTCACTCCCCCCTCTTCCTTCCCCCCAGCTTCCAGGGGAATGGGGAGGAGAATCGAAAGAATGCAACTCCCACAGGTTGAGATAAGAACAGTTTAGTAATGAAGGTATAACACAAGCCACTACTGCTACCACCAATAATAATAATGGCAAGAGAAATACAAGGAAAGAGAATGCAACTGCTCACCACCTGATACCCAGCCCGACCCAGCAGCATATCCCCCACCCTTCTGGGTCTCTTCCCTCCGTTTTTAAATCCTGGGCATGATGTGCTGTGGTATGGAATACCTCTTTGGTCAGTTTGGGTCAGGTGTCCTGTCTCTGCTTCCTCCCAGCTTCCTCCTGGCTTCCCCTCCTCCTTGGCAGAGCATGAGACTCAGAAAGTTCTTCTCCAGCCTAAACATTCTAAGCCATAACTAAAAGCATCGGTGTTATCAGCACTGTTCCCAGGCCAAAAATCAAAACCACAGCACTGCACCAGCTACTAAGAAGAAGAAAAATGCTACTGCTGAACCCATGACACATGTTTACACACTTTTGTTGTTTTTTTGTTAGTTCAAATGCATACTTTGTCTAAAATGCATGCAATGGTACTTTTGAGAAGTGCTTAAGTGAATTACAAACCTAAATTCTTGTGGCGGAAAGTTTAGCAGTTTTTAAAGGTCCCTCAGTATTTTTGTAGTCAACCTCATGCTTGCAAAGCCCATGTTCTGCTAGGGTACAATGCAACAAGTCAGCGTGTGGAGGCTGAGGAGGAGCAGAGGAAGCAAAGGACTCCTCTGTGCTTCACAAGGGTTTTCTCCAGAACTCAGGCAGGTTCTGCAGAACAAGGGTTTGAAGATGGAGCATGAGAGCAACCCTCCTACTCACTCCTTGCTTATCCTCAGTATTTTACTAAGTGATACCTTCCTGTTGACAGTCCAATTTCTAGGGCAATTCTGTAACTGCAGAAGCTTTTACAGGTTCTTTTTTGGATGTCCCTAACTGAGAAGCCAAAGCAGAAAGTGCACAAATGCTAGTTTGTCTGGTGCTTTTTACAAGTCGATATGCACGGAGCAGTGGGAGGAAGCACAGGGTCTGCCAAAGTGTGCCAATAGGCCACCCGTTTATGGATCTGTCCTTTCAGCCCCTTTCCAAGCACTATATGTTGTACTTCTTATATCCAACCCACACACATCCCAAATGCCCTACATAATCTTAGCATTTTAAAATCTATATGATTGACATTTTTTCTCTAATACTGACATTGTCAACCACATTTACTAGAAATCTGCATCTGCATAGTTTTGGTGTAATCATGATAGCACAATGTTACCATGACAGCACAAAGTTACAGCAGCACAACAAGGAACTGCAGAGATACCACTTCTCTGTTCCATGTTACACAGGAACTTTTAAATCCGGGAATGGGATTTAGTCTTAGAATGTTAATGGCATGTTTCCTCCTCACTGCACTCAAAATTACTTTGTGTAAATTCTGTTCTAACTTGTTGCTGTAACCTCTATAATGTTATATGTTCTCTGTAATTTGCATTCTTATTAGCGTGAGCTAGTTAGGATGCTACATGGGGGAGAAATTGTGATTAAACCAAACGTAGTCTAAAGTTAACGAGATTCTAATCACTGAAAACATGAGGGTTTTTCTCTGTTAATAATGAAAAAAAAATTCAAGCCACCTTGTAATTTTGTGTTCTATTTAGATGACTCAGAATTTTGTATTGAAAAATCTTCCAAACTGTTGGCTCTGATTTTTACGTAGAGTAGTATCACTGAAATTTCGGTTCTTTTAAATAGTGTCATGTAAAATCTAGCTGAATAAGATAGCTCAGTCATTTTTTACTTGGATAGTCCTGGCTAACTTGCACTATCATGACCATAAGAGATTTCTTAAAGTGTGTATATATTTGAAATTTATTTAATATTTAAATACAGCTTGGTTTCTAAGTAAGGAATAAAATCTCAACTATTTTTTCTATTCATAGATACGCACTTTGTAAGTAATACTTAAAATAAGATTACAGTGTCGCAGAGCGTTTCAGAGAAGTTGACTTTTATGCACTGCAAGCTTGAAGATCCTCTGACGTGTCAGCTTTCGGTTTCTTTTGTGTTTTAAGATTACTTTTACAAGCTCTTATGTACCCCAGAACTAAAAGAATTCACTGAGGAAAAAGTTGTTGATCTGATTAACTATTGTAAGACACTTTTGGCATAAATTTGTCTTTGAGATGCTGTTTACTTTGCCAAGGTTTACATGTACAAATGCAACTACTTACTGTATCATACACATTTGAATATTGCATTTTTTCAGTAATAAACTTGGATATCTTTGAAAGAGGTTTTTAAGCTTCATTATTGCAAATCTTCAAAGTTAATTTTAAGCAAAAGAAAAGGATACACTTGAACAAGGAGTGTTCATGAGTCTTCAAACCACAGTAGTGTAAGGAATTTAAGGGCTAAACTCGGCTTGGACACGTTTAACTTTTAGCAATTAAATACTATATTTAGACTCACCTCTAGACTCACTTTTCAAATTTTCAGTCATTTCTGGCCTATGGCTTTCACTAGTGACTAACAATTTTTTAAATATAAGCTCTTCTTTTAGAATTTACATGTTCATCATCTCCTAATCTCATTTTTTTCAGCTCAACAGGCTAGCTCTTCTCTGGAAGAGCTCAGGATGTAAATGAAATGAGAAGATAAGAAATTGACTTTAAACAACACTGGTGTGAATATTTAAGCAGGATAATAATTTTTCTATATTCCAGGCCACATCTTTGTATATTGGTAGAAGACTAAACTAGCAATTAATGATTTTAGCTGTCATACTAATTCCGCATGTAGGATTCAGTAAAGCCCTTTGGAATGCCTGGCTCCTTTGCAAATACAGGAATCACTTGGGCTTGATGAGCAGCTTTAGTTGAAACAAATCTAGTCTAGAAACATGAAGTTAAAGAGAAATTCTCAAGGATCTTTCTTCAGAAATGTTTTGAGAGAATGCAATTCTAGCCAACCTAACTCACTGGTTGTTTTTTCTTTTTTTACATTAAATGGACAAATTAAAATACTCTTTTCTGGCAAACAATTCAAAGAGATACTAAACCTGCAGTGAATTCAATGTTAAGCCTGTGAAAATGCTAAACTTCTGAAAAAATGCAGCATGCAGAGCATAATAATACTGCAATGAGTAAGTGCCTTGAGAAATATTTAGAGCAGACTTGGTTGTTTTCACAGTTAGAGGTTTCTGTATCAGATATCCACCAACTATACCAGTACAGAGGGCTTTTTTGTCCACTGGTCAGTCTATGTAGCTTCACAATGGTTGTTTTGAACCACTTTCACTCCAAATTATTTCACATCTTTAAACACAATAGTTAGCCTCTCCTAATCTAATGTAAGCAATAATGTGTGCGGCCACGATGACCATAAATGGTACAATAGCATTATTCACTGAATTTTTATATCTACCTTGCTGACCATACCAAGCATGAAAATATGCCATGTGAGACAACAGGCTGCCAGCCAGACTCGCCTATAAGTTTTTATGGTATTATAAATGTGGGGTGAAAAGGGTGAACACAAATATTGACCTAATTCTCAGTTTGCTGACAAACTGCCCTACACAAGGACGGCAGTGTCATTTACAGACTGTGCTTTCTGTTCTGTAATTGAACATCCTGGGACCATTCCCAGAGGTAGGGCATGAGCACAGATGGGGGAAGTAACTTCAAGGACCAGGTTGTCCTACATTTGTATCATAAAGATGGTTGCTGATAAAGCAAAAGCAACAGCTGGGTTCTTCAAAGCAACAGAAGCTAAATATATCAGCTGAGTCGTCTTTGGTATTCAGTCTGTTACTTTTGATTACAAGTTTTTATATAAACACAAATACATTCATCCAAAAACCTACATTCAAACATTTATCAAGGTGAGAGGTTAGTCTGTTGAGTTTGATTTACAGAGGCAAGTTTTAGAGAAAACCTCTCACTGGAACAGTTAGTGGGCTTCCAAGACATTTTATCAGACCACTGATTTTGCCTAATTATGTGTATTTTTTCAAAATTCGTCACTTTTGATCAGGACGCATCAACTGTCATTTTATTTTCTTTCTTGAATAAAGGTAGTGTAGGGAAATTTCTGAGCTGAAAGGATGTCTTTCCAAGACTAACACGGATAAAGAACTATCCTGAATTCAAAGTCAAATTTGTTACTCTCTCCTATAGCTTTTACAGTAAGACATTACAAAGAAATCTCAGTTCCACAGAGGAAGCAAACACAATTAACTCAGTCACTGAAAGACCACTCTGGTCTATACAACATTGCTGTGAAGGGGCCTTTTGTGACACCTAGAAATAGGCAGATACTATCTCAGCCTGACCTCCTTCCTTTTCCCTCCATCAGAGCCTCACCTTAGTGAGATACCTCAGAAACTACTCCAAAGGCTTAATTTATCTCAAGTTCCCCTTTGCAAGTTTCCCTTCAATGACTGGTTACTGAACAGAGTATGGGATACAGATGTATTGCAGCTACTTCCGAGCAGAAGCTTCCACAACAAGATCCATGAAGCATTTCTTCTGGAGTAGCAGCGCCTGCAAAACCCCGCTGTCCGATGATTTCCCAGGTCTGTCATGAAATTCATAAATAGAAATCTAGAGCAATTCATCCCTCTTGGTCATCTACAAGCTGGTAAATGTGATAATAAAACCTCTTCATTTCTGAAGACGTACAGTTTGATTAAATGTCCCTTGTCTCTCAGCTTCTAGAGGCGAGATTCTCTGCTCATGTTAGTATAGGATTTTTCCTGGGGATTGTAACCAGGGGACTGGCATTTGTTTTCTTTGTCAATACTATTCTTGAAGGTGTCATCGATTCCAGTTTGATTTGAAGTAACTTCAGGCAGATTTTTTTCCAAGTCCACCTGGAAAAAACAAAACAAAACAGAAGCAATACCTTAGTAGTTTGAAGCCTGAACCGATGGCTTTTTTCCTTTGGCTAAAGGCTATCTTGTTACAGTTTGAAATTCTGACATGCTTTCCTGTAAATCTGAGGGGTTACTTCACTACATAAAATGACTCTCATACCCACAAACAGGCACTCTTCAGTGTGTGTCCCCTCCATACATAACCATTGATTTTCTCATTTCCCCATGGAAAGCCTTTGGCAAAAGCCACAAAACCAACTTCTCACAACAACTCTGTTCATGTGAAAGTCTTTAAATGTGCCCTCAGTGCATTCCTGAGCACTTAAATTTAGATTTTCATTTGCATTTTTATGTGCATTTTAGTGGAGTGGCCTACACTTGCCTCAGTGGTTTCATACTTGATTAATGTTATTCTACATTTTAAGCAAATACAAGCCAATAAATGCATATGGAATTTTGCTTTTACTGAGATTTTTGGTTTCGCTTCAGAAAAGCTCTAGAGGATGTTATGTTGAGCACCTAAAAGGCAAATGAAACAGCAGAGGCAAATCTAGAATCATCACAGCTGCTCTCCAAATTAAGCCATCAGCTTTAATGCCAAACTTGAAGTAAGTTGTGTGGACGGACAGTTTCTATGTGAGCTTTGCAGTTGAAGGATTACTTCCAGGATTAAAGGGTATTGTAAATGAGTTGAAAACATACATATTGCTTTCTGTAGTGACAGGACAAGGCTTTAAACTGATAGAGAGGAGGCTGAGATGAGATCTTAGGCAGCTCTTCCCTGTGAGGGTGCTGAGGCGCTGGCACAGGTTGCCCAGAGACGCTGTGGCTGCCCCATCCCTGGCAGTGTTCATGGCCAGGTTGGATGGGGCTTGGAGCAACCTGATCTAGTGGAAGGTGTTCCTGCCCATGGCAGGGGGTTGGAACTGGATGAGCTTTAAGGTCCCTTCCAACCCAAACCAGTCTGGGATTCTGTACGCTTAGATTCTGCAAGCTGTTACAACAGCACAAGAGGAAGGAGATGCTTATGCTGCGTGGTTCCTGAAGCCCAGAAACACCTGTGGAGGAATTTGCCCTGTGTCTGTGGAGGTGGTGGGCCATAGCCCCTCAGGTGCTGCTGGGTGCAGCTGATGGGCCAGCAGTGTTGCCCTGGAGGGGAGAAGCCCTGCTGGGTCTGACGGTGGTAATGGCAGTATCAGCAGGAGAGCTTCATGGATGTGTGTGTCCTCAAGTTATATTCTCTAGCTTGGTGGGAGGTGGCAGACGCTGAGTGAACTGCTTTCAGGATGCAAAATGCAGTGTTATCCCTGCTTGGCTGGCAGAGCAAGGTAAGCAGGGAGCAGGAGTTCAGTTACCATTTCATGGGCTGCTGGCTGTCCCAGGGGCTGTTTGTCTCCAGAGCTCATGTGCCGTGTAAAGAGGGAAAATTGGTAACTTATTGCTGCCCAGCACTGTTCAGGGGTTGGCTGATCTCATTTCCAGTCTGTGGTCCTACGCAGAATCCCTTGCATGATTTCACAGAGGGGTTGATGAAGGCTGGCATGCTCTTTGTGTGGTGCATACCTGTGGCACCAGCGCTATGGCAGGACCGAGCCGTGGGCTCAGGTACTCACCTCCTTGCTGTCATGCCGCACACCACACCAGAGCAGAGCTTTGAGTCTGTTGGACCAAAAGCAAAACAGATTGCAGACTGGTTGGATTAACACTGGTGGGGTATCTTCTCCTTTGTTAGGTCCTGATAGGAGAAAATAATTATACATAAATATATGAATAGCTAGGTCTCTCAGACCATAAAGTGGGGTGGAGGAACACTGGAGCCCACTGCTGTCTCTTGAGTCTCTCATAGGCTGCTTGTTGGGCTTTTATAAACCTCTTGTAACAGCTGAGTCAGATTATGGTGTAAAAGCATTCCTATATGCATATATATAGAATACCAACCTGTTATAAAGCTTATCAGCAGCCCTGTGATGACACAGCCTAGGCAGCCTATGGCGCTGAAGTACAGGTAGGACAGGGAGTACCAGGTATCTGCCAGCAAAGGTCTGTGAAGAGGTGACAAAAGCAGCTAGTGATGACCAGTGGGTACATTTAAGCTGTCTCAAAGATGGCAGCAAAATACAGCTAACACTGCAGCTGGTGTATGATCTGGCAATGTGCTCCCATCCCATTTGGTATTCACTGGCTGTACACTGCAGGCTCAGGCTGCATGCTGTGCTAAAACACAGGTTTAGGTAGTAATTATAGGGAAAATACCTGTCTAGAGTTGCTGTGGCAGCTTCCGTTGTCGTCAGTGCCTCGGTGCTGTTAGCTAATGTGCAGTTGAGAGTTGACAGTTGCAGAGGAATGGACTTTGTTGGTGGAGCAGGGTAAATGAAAGCGCCAGTACCAGCCCAAAAAGCTACAGTAATCCCAGCTAAGAGGCCTCCCACAGCACCCTTGGAAGGTATAGAAAGATAGTAGTGTTAAAGGTGATGCATGGGAAAGGCTTCTCTGTGTGTGAATTAGGGAGGAGTAAGTGATCACTGATCTCTGTCAATGTAAGTCAGTTCTATTCTCTCTCAACCAAGGTATAAAACAGTGTTTTATTGTGCTCTAGTAATAGGAGTTCAAGCAAAACTGTGATGTTCAAAGCTGCAATTCAGAGTTTAGTTTTACTGCTGGGTAAATGTGATTGGGCTGCTCAAGGGGCAATATGAAGTGAGCTCAAAATCGTGTCTCGCCTCAGCAAAGGCAGAGCAATTGAAATTGTTCTGTGCATCCCCAGGTGTATGTAGGCTGGGGCAAGTACTGAATATCTTTGTCTCCTTAATGAAAGAGAAGAAACTCAGAAATAAATATAATTTAAAAAAAAAAAAAACTCACAAAAAAAAAACCCCTCATATGGGTCTAATCACTAATTAACCCACAGTTAGGTAGGGTTAAACTCAACTAGGGTAAGTTCAGCAGTGAAAAACGATTTCTAAACGCATCTTGAACTGCTTAGGCTCTAAATTTAAAATGCAGCCCAAAGACTTAATCTAAATAACCCAAACAATTTTCAAGATGGAACTTTAAGCAAACAACACCAAGAGGTCTTCTTTAGAGAAGGATTTTTTTTCCTTACCTTCCAGTTAGCGCAAGGAAACACAATTCCCAGGGTAAATAATCCCAGCATGGGCCCACCACACATCCCATGGATGGAGAGGGAAGCCTGGCGATGCAGAGGAAAGACAGGAGCTTAGTGCCACATCTGGAGGGAGCATGAGCAGTTCTGCTTCGGTCTGGGAAATGGTGGGGGTGAAGAGACCCACAGTGATTTCAGTGCACAGTTAAGGAGGGAATCACAGTATCTTTTCCCAGGAGTGGGTAATTAGTGAAGGAATTGGGAATTGGGGGATTTATGATTTTTATTTTTTCCCCCTATTTATTCATCTCAGCAGTGTGTACACAGAAATTGTTCAGGTAATCCAGCAGTCCCCAGGGCTGTCAGCATTATTTGGTCTGTCCATTGCCTTTCTGTTTGTGCATGCTCAACTCATGGTGTTTCTGAGGCAAGAGATACCTGCACAACTCCTCCCAGTAGTGATGCTGCTGCAGCCATCGAAGTACACAGGACACCATATAATACACCTGAAAAAGACAAAGCAGGGAAATTGTAAGTGCTGGTTGATAGAGTGGATGATTCCTAATTCATCTAGTATTTGAAGTGACCAGGTAGTGTGCGGGAACTTGCACTTTGGGCTTTGGCATATAAAGTGGACAATTAAGCATACAGTGACATCTTGCATGAAGTTTTGTTGTGGTTTTCTTTAGTTGTTTTATCTGATGAAACAGGAATTACCAATGAAATTAAGTTAGAAGTTAAGCCTCATGTAGAAATGTTTCTGTTGCCTTTAAATAACACTTTTAGAATAACCTAATGAATGAATTGAGCAATGATAAACAACACAGCTTTCTTTCTCTCACACCAGTTTTAATTTTGTGGGAAACAAAACTCTTTATGTAGCAGCCTTGAGTAAAGTCAGCTTGTCTAATGTGCTAGCACACCTTGCTTTCAGATATAAGCACTGTCTTTCTAGGTCCTGAGAGCAAAAGCTAAGTAATAAGACGAAAAGGAGGAATAGTGAAAGTTAGAGACATTTACAGAAACAGAAACTGTATTGGGTTGGCTCCCATCTGATCTTTACTGACATTAATAAATGGGTATGATATTATTACAGTACTTATGAAAAGGTTATAATATTAGTGCAGTAATTCTTACAAGTATTTTAAAATTCAAACCAATTTGACATTAATTAACTGGTTTTCATTTCTTTTATAAATGTTAATCTTTCTCTGAAAAGCTAAGCAACCCACTTATGCAACACTGAATAGAAATGTCTGATTTTCCTACTAAAAGTAATATTTTATAATGCTACTATAGATTAATGTGATAAAAATCTACACTGATATTGTTCTTGTGTTGTAAAGAGGATCCCAGAGTGTTCCCAATATTTTCAGTAGAAATAAGTATTGCAGAGGTCTTGAGGAGTAGCTGTTGATGCTAGTCTATATTTGTTTCTGTACTATATAGTGCCAATGCATAATTTTATTGAAGCACTAGGCTGATGTTCATCCGGAGAGTTTATAAAGGGTTACACTGTGGAGGCTTCTAAAGCACAAATGTGTTTCTGAAGAGATGTCTCTACAGAGTGCCCTTCATTGCATGCAGAACCACTTTGAGAGTCCACTGAGAGTCAGGGATGCTCAAGGCTCAAAGTATGTAAAATCCTGCCCTATTTTCTCCTGCAATAGTAGCAACTGTGGGTATGGATACCTCTGGTATTAAAGAAATGGATCCCATCTAGACTACCTACATAAGCCTTTGCTGATCCAAGTGCTCATCTTCTCGGAGAGATTTGGGAAACCTTTCTTGACCAAGTCTTCAAAAGTAACAGTTGCTAAAGCATTGATGCTGGCAGCTACCGTGCTGTAGAAAACAAGACGAATGTTAAGTAAATAAGAAGCAATATGTATTTATAAAAAAAGGCTTCCTCTTGTTCAGCACTAATACTCTGCAAGAACTGTACATCTTACAGTATTTTTCACATACGCTGCCGATGTTGGTGAGGTTCCTGTTCTTTCTGGAATTGCAGGGGGCTCTGCTTCATGCTGGCACAGAACAAGATAGAAACTCATCCTGACTGACCCTTCAGTTTACCAATCTGCAAGTCCTTCAAAATACAGGCATGCTCCAGAATAAAAGTTCTACTCCCTTACAAATCAAAGGATGTGCAGTGACAGCTAGTAACAACAGGCACTTTGTGGAGGAACAGGGTGTTATCTCTCATGACTGAAAAATACAGAACAGGGGATAGACTGGTTCTTTTAGTTAGGTCAATGGAAATATATTTGGTGAACATAGTCTCAGTGAATTTGTTGTGATAACATGGTAAGTTCCATACTCTATAGCATGGTATTTAGTACTGTGTGTCCTTGACTCTGTTCTTAGTCTCCTGCCAGGAGAAGCCAGTGCCTTTTACACAGAGATTTTTGATGGCATTTTTTTCCCCCTTCCCCTGTTTTGATATCTCTGTCTTGCTTTTTCTACACATAGTCTTTAGAAAAAGTCTGTTGGAGTTTGACATTATTCACATGCCACAGAGTCACTGTGAACTTGACTCCTCTCTCTTGAATGCCCTATGAAGTATTGGTGTTTGTCCTGTAAAGGGTAAAAGCTACAATAAGATGCAGCACTCCTATAGATTCTGAAGTTCTAAAGAAGTTTTAAAAGTTTCCCATGCAGACATCTCTTTTTCTTAGTCTGACTCTGCTTTCTGTACAGATAGACTTACTGAAAAGCATTCTATCCCTGTCTGGGATATGGTGGCAGTAAGGTTCAGTAAAGGCAATTTCTCCAGGAGCAGCTCCAAAGGTATCTCAGAAAGCAAGCTTAGATTTTCTATTTTTTTGTCTGTATTTGTAACACTATTCTAAACCATACTTGGGATAAAAAAATGCTGTCAAAGTGGAGCTAGACTTTGGCATAAATATAATACAACTCAGCAAAGCACTACTGCTGCTTCTTAGAATGTTCTGAGTAAAACAGCTGGGCTTTTCTTAGGGTTTCATGTCTTGACCTCATTCTGTGTCCTCAAGAACTCAATTGTATGCAGCTAAACTGTCACTTCAGGGTCACAGACCTTAGCGTTCCGCTGAATGCACAGGCAACGAACAGTCCTGGGACTCCTGGCATCGAGGAAAATATGTCCATAACAAAATACGGCATGAGCTGCAGTAGAAGAAGCACAAGGGCAACACAAGCAGTTAGTTAAGATTTTTGCTGGATAATGGAAAAGAAGTAGTTTCTTTGGAGCACATTGCTAAATTCTGGGTTTATTCCAACTAACAAGAGGTATCAGAATTTGAGCGAAGAGGACGTCTGTCAGTCAGGGAAGTGCTCAAACAGAGTAGCACAGGAGAACCAGAAAAGAGAACCAGGAGAACCAGAAAAGATCTATTCTAGCTGATTCATCATCTGCCTTAGTGCCTGAGGGCTGCCAGGGCATAAAGCATCCCAGGAAATCTTAACTGTCTTCAAGTGTGTTACGTCTGGGTCCTAAACAGCTCTGTTATAGTAATGGGTATCTGTACCTGATCAGGTGCTGAAATGAACTCAGCAGTCCAAGGGTCACAGCTCTTGTAATGAGAGTACATCACCAAGCCACAGAACACTGCGCACACCAGGACTGTCCACAGTCCCAGTAAGTTGAGGTAAAGTGCCCTAGAACAAAGCAGAGAAATTCTATTTGGTAAAAAGTGCATACAGAAAAGCTGTTACAAGTTAGATTTTTTTCTAACCTTTTTAGGGAGACAATCACAGCTAGCTGTATAATTCAAAGCTAGCTAAATTATTTCTTAAAGGCATCATCAGGATAAGAAAATGTATCTAATACTGATTTAAAAAATGTGGAAACATACAGACTTGCTATAGGTCAAGGACGAAGGTTCAATATATACAGCTGGAAGAGATTAGTAATTTAGACACAGATTGGGCAGCAACCAAGCACTGGATCTGCTCTCCTGTCCCCTGTAAGAGCAGATTTTTGTCTGTTTGGAGTTTCTTTTTGTTGCTTTTCTCCTGTCTTGTTGCTCGGGGTTGGGCTGGGCATCAGCCGGCAGGTGATGAGCAATTGTATTATGCATCATTTGGATCGATTGGTTTGTTTTATTCCTATTTCTTTGTAAAAGGAAATTTCAATTATTAAACTGCTTTTACATCAACCCAAAGGTTTTTACCTTTTTTTTCTTGTCAGGGAGAAGAAGCAAAAAGCGAGCAAGTGACAGAGTGGTGTTAAGTTGCCAGCTGGACTTAAACCCTGACATCTCCTTTTAAGCCATTGTAGACATTCTATCATGATTGCAAAGCTGCCATGCAAAGTAACACACTTGGCTGTTCTTCACTGGTCCACGGAAGAGGTGAGTGACAGCATCCGCTGGGGAGGCTGTGTGACTGTGGTTCAGTACTCTTGTAGCTCTCAAGAGCTGACAGGCTTTATATAACCTGCATCATGTTTGGGCATGACCTTATGCATGGCCTCTTGCTAGGGCCGATTCACAGCTGTGCTATTGGAACCCAAAGGTCTTTCAGAGCTTGTTACTAGTGATATTCTCACTGCTGTGACTTACAAATGTTTTTCAAAGACTATATTTCCTACAGGATAAATCCATATACTCCAGCATGACCTTAAGAAAAATGAGCATGACTGCAGCTAGCACAATTGATAACCTATCAATCTTTATGCTTTAGCTAACTCGGCATGCAACTAGTGCTAGGCATGTGGAAAAAAAGTCTGGTGGTTTGGTGTCTAGCTATGCATATACTAATGCTGATTTTGGGGAAGACCTGTGTGCCTATATTTTGAGGTTTCACTTGGCTTTTTACCATTTAGTCTACTTATTCTTACGCTCTAGAATATGAATAACTTACTGATTTAATTTTATTTAGATAATACCCTGTACTGTAGTGCTCCATTAAATCATTAACCACTTTTAATACAGTATAACAAAGCCACAATACCAGTAAATACATTTTACCAATGAAGTTGCAGATAGCACAGCTTCTGTGTTGGCATTTTTTTCCATACTCTGCTTCCAAGGATTAATTTGGCAGCCTGACCCCAAGGTAGTAAACTGCAAGAGGTTTTTTTGTATTTATTTCTGCATTTACTTATGTCGTTCAAGGCCAGAAGGAGTAAGACTGTCAGAGCAAAATTAGCTGTTTTTTAACAAACCTGACAAGCTTAGAATTCCACATCAGTATGTTTGATTGCTAGAATAGGTTTATGGTGGGTAACTTACAGTTTAGCATGCTTTTCTGATTTGCAAGAAATGCATCTCTGGATTGTGGACTGATTAACTCCATAGAGCCCTAGCCATGTAAATGTTCCCCCAATAACAATTGTCCAGAAGGTATGTCGTCTCAAGGGATCGACATCAAAGCTAGAAGAGAGGAAGAAGCAACTCAGTTCAATTACATAAACACACTTTTCTTTAGCTAGAGGCAGGTGATTTTTCAGAACTCTCCACTGCATCCTACCCTCTGAATAGGGAGTACTGCATCAGTAGTATGTATCCAGCTCAGAAAACATTTACTGTGATTAGGTTTGGAAGTTTTTTTACTCTGATATTGGGAACATATTGCTATCAAGTCAAGATAAACATATATCATTCACAGTCAGTCAGAGGATAGATTGATTGAGATAAATCACGCTTGTAAGGCTGCTCAGATTTCAGATCTGTGTTGCACTGGAGCAATAGACCTGCAAACCATCCTGCCTTGGACCCTCTCCTCTGCAAAGAACAATGCCACTTGCTAAACTATATATGTCCTTCAAATTCCTAGTTAAATCATCATGATGTGTCATTTGTTTTATGAGAAATTGCTACAGTGTTATCTATTTTTTTTTTTGGTGAAATTTCATTACTCAGTAATTCTAAGCAGTACAAGTACATCTTGCATCTGTCATCTTTGCAGTTCTGCTAATCTTGATAGATATAGAAGATAACATTTGACCTTGCTGCTATGTTCTGTCAGTGACCTGCCTTGAGCAATGAACTTTTCAGTCAATGCCAAAACCAGCCAAAGGCAGGCCAGTTTTCTATCCCAGTGCAATGGTGCACCAATGCTGGCTGCTATGGTGAGCATACTTAACATAAAGTGTCAGATTTACGAACAGAATTTGAAAGTTATATACAATTGGAAGGAATAATTGGGCTACCTTTGTAACTACACAAAGAAAAATGACAAAGCTCCTTTTCAGTTCAGCAGGGCTTTGATTTCTTCAAAGAGGGTAATAGAAAGAGGAATTAAGTTCTCCTGATGGTCAGCTGCATTCCCAAGAATCAAAGTAGGGAAAGGACTTTTCTGAGTTACTATATTATCAGTGAACAACCTCAGTAACAAGTCTGACTCTTTCTGGTTTCATGAGGGTATGGTTTCTCAACATTAAATATACAAGAAAAAAAAGGGTGTTTCTTACTCAAATATGTTTAATCGTGATCCTTCATAGGCGACCTCCCAGACCTTGGTTGTTCCACCGTTCAGAGTGGTTCCTCGAATCAAAACTGTCGTGAAGCCTACCACCATGACAATCATTTGAAATGCATCTGTCCAGACAACAGCTTTTAATCCACCCTAAAACAAAGTGTTTTTATGCATGTTTTTATCTTCTTTCCTGTTGTTCAAATACAGCAAAAGACAGAAAGGCCCCTTATTTCAGAAGCTCAGAAACTGTATGTAGAGCATCTAGCAAATCAGGGCCCTTAAACTTCATATTGTCCCATGAAGGTTGTATTTTTGTGGGCTAGAAAATGACATAGCTTTGGAAGTTTTGTCTATAGTCGTATGCGGATGCTTGACTTTCAGTTAAATGCTTTTTTTTCCCTAAGTTAAAAGCTTATCAAATACAAGCTGGTCTCTTTGTACTTCCTATAGCACACACATTTCTCTGAGCCCAGTGGTCCATAATTAGCCTATCTCAGAAAAAAGAGCTCCAGAAACTTTTCAGTTCAGCTTTTTTCCACAGCTACATTCATATTTGATCAAATCTGTTACTGGAGCAGCAAAATAAGTGTTTCAGCAAGGGCGGACTGAAATAGTGAACAAATTCCTTAGTGGTAATGAGAACAGAACCTCTCCTGCTTCCACTGCACTGTTTATCTTTTTTGTAACGTTGAGTCTCATGTTGCCTCCACTCGGAAGAAAAGCTCTCTGTGACCTGTCGATTGGCCTTCCTAGGTTTTATCACTCTGTTCTTAATCTGGGGTGACACCAGAGGCACATTTTTCATTGCGATGTTTTTCAGTTAATAACTTGTAAAAGATAAGAGGAATCATCTTCTTACAAAAGATTTAGTGTGGCAGAGGAAGGTTATCACCTCCTTATCTGGACCCTGCTTCAAACTGTTTGGTTTAAACCTTGAGAGATACAGCAGAGGATTTGAGAGGAAATAATTTTTTCTCCAGCAGACTGTTGGTCCACAGAGTCTGAAAAAAATTTATCTCTATGTTCACCTACTTTAAACCTCAGTCAATTGGAATGGACGTAGAAGGCTTCTGTGATAGCCTGTCATGTAAAAAGCATGGTTGAATTAACAGTCTATATTCTAGCTGTTCAGTTGTGCCTGTCACATACCAGAGTGCAATAGAAAGTGCAGACAATTCCTGTTGCAATCACAGAGCCCCAAAGATCAAATCCAGTGACTGAAACCAAAGAAAACCAAATGGTTAGTGAAATAGAGGTAGGCCATCTGGATGGTTACAGAAAAGCTATGGTCCTTTAGCTTTAGAAGGACAGAAGTATTAATTTTACATGATTGTGTCTATTAGGAGCTTTGCTGTATTGTTCAGGTTTCTTAATACTACTGGATACTGGTTTGCAGTTTACATTGTTGTTTTCTTGCAAATTGGATTTAACTAACTTTCAAGCGTTCAAAAGTAACGTAAGAAGAATAATTGCACAGAGCAAAAACATCATTCCGATGGGACGTAGCCCTATAAGCAATGCTTTCTGTTCTTAGAATTTTCTCTTGAGAAATCGGGTTCTTCAGATATTTCCAAGGAACCCTAACAATAAATCCTAGTCCAAACCAAATTCCATTCCCTGCTACTAGCAACAGTTTAATGATAGAATATGGTGCATTAAAGCCAGTATTCCTTTTCATTTTAGTTCATAAAGTTACTTTACAAAAGATGCTGAAATTTTGATTTGACTTATACTGAAGTTTCACCCACTGGGAATAATTTATGAGGGCAAATCTATTTGTAAATATTCTCTTATTAGCAGAGTTAGTGTGGCATAACAACAAACACAAATTGTCATATGAAATTCATTTGAGCTTCAGAGGAAGGAAGCTCTGTGCTGTGTGAAGTTAGGGTTAGACAAACTGAGCACAACTTGGACGACAAAAAATGAGGAGGGCCTCCCATTCTCTGTCCTGTTTTGGTGAAATCAGGAGTTAGGCCATGGTGATTCTTTTTGCCCTATGGCAATAAAATTACTAATCCCATCTATTATGATGGATGCTGTATGTCCAGGTTGCAAAGATTAATTGAAGCGTGCAGACAGCAGCATGGCATTTGGCTCCAGCTACAGGGAACAGAGTAATGCTCATGGGAACTTGAACATTGGAGACAGGAAAGACAGGAGTCAAAGTACAGAGTACGGTCTTGGATCATCAGCTTGTACTGTGAACTTTGTCAGTATGTTGAGAAATTGTTCATTGCTAACCTCTTCAGGTGGTTACTGAGTGCAAAGCAGAGCAGAACAGCAAACGTGAGGCTCCTGCTAATGCACCAGTGTGAGAGAGAAGGGAGGCATCAGAAATGCAGAGCTATGAGGAGCAGGCAAAAACCTTCTTACAGAACTTTTGTGGAATTTTTTATTATTTTTTTTCTTACTTCATTTCTTCTGTTTGCCTTGTTTTATGATTGGTTGGAGTAGTTGCATAGTGCAGCATGGGAACTCACCTTGGTTGAGTGCCAGTGATGGAGCATAAACCACTATTCCTGTGTAAAGGATCTGAAGGAGAAAAACGAAAGAAAAAAAAAAAGATCTAATCAAAAAAAGATGTATGTGAATGCTCAGGGGTCATTGTCTACTTAGAAGAGCAAAATACGAGACCTGGGGTTTCTTTATATCAAGTTATTTAACTGTATCTGGATTTCTGTTTCAACCTTTTTTAAAAAAAAATTCATTGGTTTAATTCCTTTCTGATAAAAGGACCATTATTTGCTTTGGTATTACTTCTTTCACCAGTTGCAAAGATGAGCAGATGACAAAAATACCCTAGTCAAGTAAAAAGATGAGCTCTTGGGAAAGCACAAACAGTGATACTGAAGTAGGTGCACTGATCTTGGAATTTAAACGTCCGTTTTTCTATTCAAACCCTTCCAAAGTAGCTGACTCAATGCTTACATGCATATTCTGACATAACTGAGAGAGAAACAAAGCATGAAAATAAGTAAGCATTCAAATCTGTTGCTAAGGGTTTTGGAATACTGAAATGGAATTAATGTAGAAAGAAATGTTTTCAAACATCCCATAAAATTAACCTTTCCATCGAATACATAACTATATACCTTTCTGAGACATTCTCTCCTGGAACCATCACTGCATTGGTCCTGCTTGGGCATCCCCCCAGGCGATGCCACAGGCAACAGCTTTCAAATGGGATACCTTCACCCCGCTATCATAGCTGGTAATTGATTAACTAAATGTACCCAGTACAGCTCGTTTAGTTTTTCAAGAAAGACAGAATCCACTCATTTGGAAAGAGAGACAAGGGAACATAATGGGATCAAGAATTTGACAAGCTGTGAGTTCAGCAAAGCATCCAAGTTTCAAAGACAACAAAAATGGCATTTTTAATCCTAAATAGGAAAAATTAAGAAAGCTACAAAGTTAGGAAAACAACCATTCATTCTTTTTAACATTCACAGTCCAAGTGAAAAAATATAGGACAAAAGAGTACTCATTAAAACATCTTATTATAGAAAATATGCAGTCTGCAATTAGTCTGTCAAAAGAAATGTTGAGTGAAACTGGCAGAATCAGAGTCAATGGTTTCTTACCGTCTGCAGGATGTAGATCAGTGTTGCAGCAAGACGGACAATCTTGTTAAACCTTAACTCTAAATACTGGGGGAAAAGAGGAATTTCAGTAAACTGCACATGCAGCACCTGTGACACAGCTATTAACCTTTTTGTTATGCAAGTAAAATTACTGGCAGGTGGCACTGCTTCTATCAGTAATGAGCAGGAGAGCATGATTATTACTACACATAGTGATAATTATATGTGAGAAATCTTCTTATCAGTAACATACTTGAAATTATATGTTGAGTTGCAGTACTCAGTATTCTTTGTATTGGAAATAACTGAAAGGAGAAGAAATTTAAACTTCAAATGAAAGTACATTCCAGCTGTATGAAAAGGAAACTTGAGGTCATCTCTAGAAGAAATAGTGTGGTTTGACTCCTGTAATGACCAAAGTGGTGGTGGAACAGATAGAGAATAGGCAACATAGAAGAGAGCTCCACAGTGATTAAGCTAAACTGGCTTTCTTGCTTGCCTTGTCTCAGTTTAAACCCAAATCTGCACATCGTCAGCACAGAACAGCAAGTGGAGCTCTTAAGGACTTGCAGCTACATGTAGGGAAGTGTTCCTAGTTACCACATAACTGTAGAGGTGAGTAGCTCTCTAGCCTCAGAAGCCCAGCTTTTAAACCTGAGTCACCACTTAGAGCCTCTCTGTAGAGCTGACCAAAAAAATTACATCTGTGGCAGCATCCCTTCTAGCCATGAGTGGGCTGTCCTCAGGCCATAGTCCCATGTGCTGCCAGCAGACTCCAGGCACAGGCTGTACAATTCTCTCTTTTACAAGCCTCTAGGCATTGCTCCCCAAAGCAGCTTCTTTCCTGTTAATTTTGCTCATTTTCATCTTTCGCATAATAAGCCCCACAGTCTAGCATACAGATAAATAGCTAATTCATGTAACTTGTTTCTAAAAAAGATTCCTCAATTCAGCAGAGTCATTTTGAAGGCACTCTCTGGGTGCAATGACAGCTTTTGTAGCTCAACTGAGAAGAGCAATTCATCCTCTAATCTTGCACCAAACCAGCTAGAAATGGGGTTACTTGCGGCAGTGGCAACAGCTGGTCAAATTTACTTTTTTCCAACCTGCAACTGAGTTGCTTCCAAATACCCAGACCAAAACTGCCCCTTGGGTTTGGGTGCAGAGAGCATGAGAAGTCTTCCTGTTACTCCTCATGAACTCACTCAGCTTTCTTCATCCAATTCTTGCTTAGTTCAAGCTGCTCAAGAATAAGAGAGGCCAAATTTGAGGCTGTTGATTAAAGTGACTAAAAGGCTATTCCCAAATGCTCAGTAGCTGCCCTGTGGGTGTGCAAGTGGTAAAGGCTACACACTGTACTCTTAGCAATAACATCACAAGGTCAGTTGTGTATTTTGATTTTTCTCAACTACTGAACTGTCATATGAAGAAAATAATAAGTTCCAGGAGGAATGCAAGGCAAAACCTCTAGAAAATTCAGAGGTTTTTCATTCAATTTAATTTCCTAGAGAATCCCTGAATTAATTCCCCAGCCCTGAGTTGGTTTGGTTTGGTTTTGGTTTGTCTGTTTTGAAAGAGACCTGCAGCCATCTTCCTCTTTATTCCTTCCTCGCACTGCAATAGTTATAAAATATCTACTTGGCTATTTTTTGTCTGGTATCAAATAGTCCACTTTGCTATTAAATTGGAACCAAATTGCCAGCTCCAGGCCAAGTTTGAGTTGGATACTATTAATTTGGTTCTTGATGGCTGTCTTTAACACCTACTCTGCAAAAGCAGGTGTATACATATATATATATGAAAGTGGAATAGTTACTTATAAGATCAAAAGTATTTTGATACACTTAAAGTATTTTCCAACTGTAACTTCATTTGGTGCTGGCTTGTAACTGCATCTCCTGTCTTTGCTGTATACATACAACAGGAGCTCTGACCCTTAATTTGTGCTTTCGACTTACTGCAATACAAATAACCAGTTTGAGTAATGCCACCTGGTTTGAGAAAGAATTACTGCATTGATATACTTGTTCTGCAAAATACTGCAGAAAATTTTCTGTCACAGCTTTTTCTCTATGAATATCTATATGCATGATACTGACTTTTATATTAGAATAGTGCCTTTTTAAACTTTTACTTACCTCGTAAGTGCTCGTAATGCCAGATCTGTAAAATACAGGTAGAAAGAGTTCTGCAGTAAAAATGATGACAAGTGCATATGAAAGAAAGAATAGCACAAAGGATGCCCCATAACGATAGACTTCAGAAGGTGTTCCCAAAACAGTTACTGCTGACATGAAGCTTGATGTGAGAGAGAAGGCAATTGGTCCACATGTCATCTGCTTACCACCCACCAAAAATTCCTTTGAAGTTTTCTTTTTTCTCTCTTTAACTGCAAAAAAGACTCCAATGCTAGCACAGACTAAAAACAGCCCTGCAAAAACAACATAGTCCCAAGCCACAAATTTTTTGACTTCTGGAGCTACAAAGTTTGACATAGCAGCAGTTGGACAATTCTCTGACGTTGAGGAGTCTGGGTTTCTGTAGCTGTTGCTCTGAACAGATGAAATCAGTTGGCAGCGAAGTTGAAGCTTATCTGTAGCTCATCAATGACAAATCATAACCAGCAAGACTATTCAGCTAGGAGGCTTATCTTTTTTTGCCCAGCTCACTCCTAAGGAGGAAGAAAAAAGTAGCTAAGAATGAGTTAAGAGGTGCTGAATGCACTTAGACCCTAGTGCTACTGGTGCTTCTGTCAGCAGCGGATTCAGCTGTGAAATCTGTAGTATGTTCCCTTTTTATCTGTGGGGTGTTAATTTATGGTTACACATTAGCCTGACAGGTTGACTTGATCTGACTCTTTTCTAACCTCTCAGCATTTTTAAATAAGAAAATCAGAGCAATAAAGAAATAAATAAAGAGCAAATTGAAGGAAAGGTCCATGTACAGACCTGCAACCTCACTGGTAAGTTTGTTTTTAGAGAAGCAATTCCCTCGTGTGGTTTAAAACTAAACTTGAACATCAGCGATAGGGTTCAGAATTGTTCTACATTTGAAGTGTGCTCTTTTGTGTAGTCTCTCTGGAAGTCAAGCCTGCCTTAAAGAACTGGAGCCTTTAATGATTAGAAGTGACCATGGTGCTTTCCCCTCATGCGCTGTAGGCAAGCCTTGGTGTCTTTGTGAGCCCAGGGCAGCTCCACATGAGCAGAAGTGTGGTTTGAGCTGCACTGTTTGAGGATGACTTTCAGTTAGACTGATTTTTCTTTGACCACCGCCAACAACAACAATTTTACTTGCAGCTTGCATGGGTTCATGTGGGAGGTGGCTTGTTTTATTTATCCATCTACAACTTGGTCAGACGTGCAGGAGAGGGCCAAAGAGGAGAAGACTGGACAAGAGCAGTGCTTTTATTCACTATGTCTTCAGTGTATTGTGTTTAATTCAATTAATTACATTTCCCTTGCATGGTTTTTGTTGTGTTGTGTTTGGTTTGGTTTTTTAATAAGCGGATATTTATTTTATCCCTATCTATGCCATGACAATAAATTTTCCAAAGCAGCAGGCAATGACTTGTCATCCTGAAGGATTAACTTGTTTAAAGAGGTAATGTGTGTAGTTGCAGTCCTAAGAGGAGAGTGCAGGATTCCTTTTGGAGACAGTTCAGAAAGAGATGCAGTATCTTGTAGCCTTTAATAGCAAAAGACCTCTTCAGCCTTGGCTGGGGATGGATCCTCACTTCTTAAATTATCAGTAAACAGAGATGGCTTTGCTGAATCAAATGTGCCTTGCAAATTAATGTGTGTAAAGACCTGGGGCCTTGCCTCTTCCCATCCATATGCTCAGGAGAAAGAGGTGTACATGTACAGCAACCTTCCGTGCTTAGCACAGTCAGAGAAAATCCAGGAGAGAATGTGGCTGGAAGCAACTTCTGTCTGCATGTGCAGAGAGATTGTGCAATTTTTGTAGTGGGTTTCAGTGGGACAGAGTGTAAGAAGGGGAGTTGAAATACTTATTTCTGCTTCAGAATGTGAATTAAAATAAACTAAAAAAAAAAAAAAGCCAAGTTACTTCTTAAAAGGCACTGCTTCATGGCTGGAATACTTCTAGTCCCCAGGAGTTAAAATAGTGTGAAATGCACACTTGTGAGGTATGATCAGCACTTTATGAGAGCTGGGCTAGCAATTATGCTGCCATAGCATTGTTTGTGTCATAACCTATGGGCAGTGTAATGAAAGTGCGATGCAGGCAAGAAAGCAGTAAGCCATTTGCCTCACTGTGGAACAGTCAAAGCGAGAATTCTTACACAGCCGCTGCACAGTATCTTGTTCATCTAAGTATATATTCATCTCGAGTTAATATTTCTCTTTTGTACAGAACAAACACCCCAAGGGGTGTCCCCTCTTAGGAAAAACAGTGGTTTTCACTTGCCAGGCATTCCTCTGCCTTTGGGGTTTCTTGTTTTCTTCTTTCTCCTTATAACTGTAAGGACATGAAAATTTTATGCAGGTTTTAATTCATACCTCCAAAGTTGGATTAAGAAATGCCATGCCATTATAACAACCAGGGTCAACCATCAACCTAGGCTTGAAAGGGGCTAATTTAACCCAATATGAACGCAGCACATGTTTTAAGCATAAAGTAGAAAAAAATATATAGCAGAATAATAAACTGGAAGTAGAGTTAAAAATGTGTCTATTTATGGTGCTGTAGCTCTCTGTTACATTTTTCAGCATAGCTTCGTAGTGGTGCTCAGAATAGCCATTTTAGCTTAATCTCATATAGGAAAAAAAAATGCATATACCTTAGAAGTACAATTCTGAAGAAGAAATAGTTTTGTTAAATAGTATGAAAACACTTGTTATTCTGTCACTAGCATATTCCTTAGCTGGGAATAACCGACATTTTAACGTCCCTGAAATAATAAGATAGTTTTATGTTTATTTGTGAAAACTCCATGAAGCAAAGTTTTAGCCAGGGTAACACAAGGAAGGACCTTGATTTCTTGAAGGTTTGCTACCTCTTTCAGTTTCTGAGTGTGAACCAAAAACCGAACAAGAAATCCAACTGGAGTGTTTGGATTTTGCACTTGAGACTGTTTGCATCTGAGGGCCTATTTCAGGTTCATTTTGGCATCTGAAGTAGGTGCTTGAGATAGCAAAGACAACAAGGGTGTTTCTAGTTAGCCGCAGTCTGGCTTCCCAAAGTTAGGCAGGAAAACCTGCCACAGATTTTTCCCATGACCTGCTGTACATTTTCCCCTGATTTTGAGGACCATAACAGCCCTTTAAGGGGGAGAGAACATCTCAGTATATTTCAAATGAATGGGCATAGACCACTTGCATCTTTTCAGTCTTATACTCCCAAAAAGTGATGGTTTATGTACCACGCTTCACATATTTGCAAGCAGTGCCTTAGGAGAAAGGCAGTAATGCTAAAGCCACCATTGTTTCTCTGCCACAGCCACTTTCTATACCCAGAGCCTGCATTTCACATACCTACAGGGGCCTGAAGTAGTATATAGGGAAAATCTCTCTCTGATTTAAGCAGTGCACGAAGATTTTTCTGACTAAATAACTCTTCATGTCCTGTGAAAACATACTGGTTCAAAGGGCTCACTTGAACAGTCTTCACAAGTTCTTCTGGTCTGTTTTATCTCAGTCTTCCACATAAAAGCCCTTAAACAAACAATTCACACAACAGAACAAAACCCCAAAAGAAACAAAAAACATCAAACCCCTGGAAATCCCAAAAGGAAGTCAATAATCTTTTAGGTAGTGTCTACTGTGAGATAATAATGAGCAGCAACATCATTATGTGTGATGTGAGAGGGTGAGGAATGGTGAAACTGATCTTACACAGGCTGGCTGAGAAAAGAAAGGATTGGAGTAACCCTCAGAAAAATGGTGTGTGCATCTGCATTAGGATGACACAGAATAAACAGCAAAATGAGGATATCTGTGTGTCAGTGGTCTAAGCCACACAGCAGAGCCTGGGTTAATGAGACCAGAATCAGGTGGAGGAATTGCACTTGTGGTCTAAGGTGTGGCAGGGTGGTCCATCATTTGAGCAGCCTGCCACACTTACTAGCATTAGGTAGGGCCATAACGAAACTTTTCCACAAATATCTAGAACCAAACACAAACAGCAAAACATTAATTCCTCCCTGAAATATTGGTATACTGAAGTGACTTTGTCATAGAGAATGCACCCACAAGAAAGAATAGAACTATTCTTTATACCTCTAAAGGAAACCAGTAAACTGTATCTTGAGTTTCTGGTATCTGGTTCTCCCTTATGATAGAAATTCTGGATCACGGGGGTATGATCCTTTTCTTGTATGATAATCCTGCATGAAGCATTGGGAGTTTCAGTCTGGAGATAAACTAGCTTCTTTTTGAACAGGAAAAGTCATGGCACACTGATGCACAGCAATGGTAAAAACCTTCTTCCCCGTGACACTGCCCTCTCTTGGGCCTGCAGGCATGCACTGCTGAAAGCAAACACCCCCTTTTGCCCTATCCAGCAGATGATTCAATAGGGAATTGATTAATATTTATGAACTCCTTTCTATAAGGTACAGTCAACTTGTGTCTATTTATTAGTGATAATGAAAACACTGAAAAATATTTTGTGTGAAGTAATGAGGGGGGAAGATGTTTCACTTCTAGGTCAGAAATCAAGAGCATCAACAAATTTCATTGAGAAAATGAATTGCAAGCTTACAAAAGGAGCCAACAATCCAAAGAGAAAACATAGGAAGATTAATGTCCTCTTTTTAAATGTGAATTCAAAAGGCTTATTTAACAAATTCATTTTACACATTTTGTGCCTTTTTATCCTAAATGCTCACTTGATGATCAAATCAGGTGGTGTCTTCCCGTACATATGCAGGCTGGCATACATATGTAATCTTTTATACCAGTATTTGGAGCATATTTCTCAGTGGTGTTATTAGTCTTTAGTATGATTGTTATTTCTATTACAGCTCCTAAATTTCTGCTTTTCATATTCAAATGTTTGTAGCTGTACTTGCATGCTGCACTATTCTGGAAGCAATAATGTTGGTGTATAACTACATTATTTTTCTTTATTTTTAAATTATATGAGAGTTTTCCCTTTTGGAGTAAATTTGAGTTTCAGATGACAGAATTCATCCCTTTGTGAGGCCAGACTAGCTCGATGATTAGAGCATGAATATTTTCCCTGGCTTCAGTTGAGTTAGTCTGTTGAATATTTTTTTCCATGAGTAACAGATCCAGGATCTGACCCTTGATCACAGACTGAGTGATCATTAGTACTGACAAGAGGTAAATATGAGGTCTGAATTCCTAAATGGCTTAGAAATTTTGTAGCTTCTGCACATACTTCTGTGCTTATGTTGAATATTCAAGTCTGAGATTTGTTCATTTTTATAAACATAAGAGTTATTTTGGAAGATAACAAATCACATGTTAAATTGGATATCAATTTGCTGTTGCTGTTCAAATTGTTTAGCTCTGTACACACAAAATATAAAACTAGCATCTCTGTATGGGTGCATATTTTATATAGTATTTATAAAGAGCAACAGCCTTTCTTAAGAGCATTATAAAAATAAATATTACATTTATTTCTCTAAGCAATTATTTTCTAACACCTAAATCAGAAAGTTCCTCTATTTAGTGTATGTTGGTTTCCACTAAAAAACATTTAAACTGCAGCTCTCAGGCAAATAAATACCTGCGCAGTACTGAAGTGTTTGAAGATATTTTGTCTCCTAAGAAAGCAGATAACAGAATCAAGTCTGCAAAGAGTTTGTTCAGTTATATAGTAGACAATTGCTTTGCTGTACTCTGATACATGACTGAATTATTTTTCATCTTCCTTCTTAAATTTTTAAATATAGAGTTGTGAAAAATTCATAGAGATAGGCACTGGAGGACTTAAGGCACATTTAGGTGGCTGGAAAAGAAACAGTAACTATTTTATTGAGAAAAAGTAAATTTATGGAGCACAAAATACACTAAAAATCAAAGGTATAGCATTCAGAAGTCCCTGTTAAACTTAGGGGTTATTATCTTTCTTTGATGATGAACTTTGTATTTTCTGAAGAGGCTCCTCTTTAATGATTACTCTTTCTTCAGGAAGACATGCTCATTTATCTATACAAAGATCATTATAACCCAGTAGTGTGGGGAACTGGAGGTATTGCTTATAGTTTCCAAATAGATTATTACCTGGGGACACAGAGTCCTCCCTGCAAAATCGCTCTTCCCTGGCAGCACTGGGTCACATCAGGGCACCCAGCAAGGCCTGGGGCTGGTGGTGAAGCCTCATCCCATCCATCAGCTCCCATCTACTTTATTTTGCATCTTGGAACACAAAGTTTGCAGAGTCACTTGCAAACCTGGTTGCACATGCTCTAAGCATGGCTGTTTACGCTGTACAGAGGTGGATTTTTAGTGCGGACTTTCCTTCAGGAGAAAAGTCCATAGCATTGGCACTGAGAATTATATTCTCTTCTGCAAAGACAGTCAGCTTGGAAGCTGCATGGAGAAAAAAGTGCTACTCTGAAATGCTGGACTTCAAATAATTATATTCTCAAAAGAAAAAAAAAAGGTTAAAATTATATTATTTATTATTAACCTCTTCTAACCTGTAGTGCAGTGAATAAGAGTCCCTCTCTACTGTGTTGCTGCAGTTTCTCAAGGACCCGAGCTATCTTTGCAGGAACTTCCACCTTCACAGCCACATGAGGCACCTGCCACATGGGGCAACAGCCTTGCTTTGTACCCTCAGTTCCCTTTTTCTTTAATAGAAGGAAAATAGCATGTAGCAAAGTAGTTTACTACTTACTCACCCAGGGTAATGATTAATTTTCCAGGAATTATACAGACATGATACAGAAAGATGTTTTTATCCAAATATCAATCGAAATAAATGATCAGGTATTGCAGTCAAGACTGTAAGCTGCATAGCCCATGCAATGGCTCCTGTAACAGGCAGGAGCTGGATGGAGGTGCTGAGATGGCTGGTGCTGTCCTGGTTGCGACACAGAACAAGTCAGAAAGGCTGCCGTACCCTGAGTGTGGACACCAAGGAGATAAGACTGTCCTTTGGAGAATCTCTATTTTCTTCTGAGACACTGTGTAAATACTCCTTAAAAGGTGGGACTGTGGAAGGTCCCATTCTGCTTTGGAGCAATCCTTGCTTATCACTTCAGGATGCTTTTACGTGTGACATGTCCCATATTTGTCTGTTCTGATGTCCAGCCACTGCTGCAAGTCCCCAGGATGTTAGGGAAAGATTCCAGAATAACTTTTTTTTTTTTAATTTAACTTGATTTTGTCAATGGAAGTGTTTATGAGTGGCCGAGGGAGCACATGGGAGAGTGAGCATGGCAGAGAGAAGGAAAGGAGATGGAACTAAGGGAATGCAGGGCAATTGGCTATTTCAGATTCTTGCAGGGAAGTGTGTGGTTTTAATAGTATGAAAAAGCATAACTTCATTTTGCTTGGCTTAGAGGTTGAACTAGCTTTGCAAGCTAATGCAGTTAACTTGGGGGTTTTGTTTCATTAGCTGAGGAAGTTAACAGGCAATAAAACTTGCCGCCTGACAAGGACCTCTGTATATCTCAGCCACAGGCAGCAGTTAAGGACTGAACAAAATAGCAGCATTATATTGTAGTTTGATTCAAAATAAGGTACAACAAAAGCAAGGCACCTGTAATGCTGATCAAAAAGTACTCAAGAAGTATGTAGCAGCTGGGAAGGAAATAGGGAGATGAGATTTCATTGCAGCTGATTTAAGGGTAAAGAAGCACAGAGTGCACTTTAAAAGGATGGAAATGTCATATATGCTTCACTGTTTCTGCACTGTTAAAAGCTCCATAAATCAAAGTAATCTCTGTTGGTCTTCAGTTGTTAATAAGTAGTAGAAATACCACCTCAACCCTCCAAGAAGCATTTGGAGGGAGTTTTGTTAATGGTCCATGGAGGACACCCTTGCCCTTCATAGGCAGCTTTCATGAGCAACCCTACTTAGGATAAAGCTGAGGATCACAACCCTTCACTTGACACATGCTACCCCACTAAAACCCAACCCTACTACTAAAACCCTACCCTACTACTTTTCCTACTAAAAAAGGAAAGGGGAAATTCACGCGCTCCCTGAGGAATGAAGCTGCTTAAAGCCAATTTGGCCTGACATCTTCAACCAGAAAAGAGGTTTCATGCACTCCAACGATCTCTTATTACAAAAGGTATCTTTTCCTATATCATTGAAAACAAAAATCAAAGGAAAAGCTCTTTTAATAGAACTTGGAGATGAATCTTCTTTAATAATTCTTTTTTATTGAATGATTTATTTATTGCATCACTTTCACTTCTCTTAATATACTTCAAAGATATCTCTCCATCCTGTTTTCCTGTGCAATTCACTCTCCTTATGCACTCATATTCTTATCTTGATAGATTACAGCGCAATATTATTACACTGTTAAAAGGTTTTGTGCCTTTTTCTGCAAAGAGGATAGTTTCTCTTGAACTGTTTAACTACTTGGATATTAATTGCTATTTGCTCTCTACATATTATTACCTATTCTTTTTCTCTAGATTAAAATAAATTAAAACAATATAATCCTAGAATCACAGAATGGTTTGGTTTGGAAAGGATCTTAAGTTCATCCAGTTTCAACCCCCTGCCACCGGCAGGGACGCCTCACACTAGGCCATGTTACCCAAGGCTACGTCCAATCTGGCCTTGAACACTGCCAGGAACGCAGCATTTACCTCTTCTTTGAGCAGCCTGTTCCAGTGTCTCACCACCCTCACAGTAAAGAATTTCTTCTTCAGATCCAAGCTAAACTCCCCCTGTTCATGTTTAAACCCATTACCCCTTGTCATATTGCTACAGTCCCTGATGAAATGTCCCTCTCCAGCATCCTTGTAAGCCTGCTTCAGATACTGGAAGGCTGCTATGAGGTTTCCATGCAGCTTTTCTTCTCCAGGTTGAATAACCCCAACTTTCTCAGCCTGTCTTCATACAGGAGCTGCTCCAGCCCCCTTCTAATAATCAAAATAATTAAAATAATCAAAGATAAAGGGTTTGTCATAGTTAAAGTAATCCAGCAATAAAATAAATAAGTAACTAGAAATTTGCCTGTGACTGTATAATGCTTTTGTCTTTGAACAGTTGAGTAGAAGAGCCTCTAACATGCATACAATGGAGCATGAGATGAGGAAGAAAAGAGCTGGGCTCTGGCTTCTCTGTGGGTCTTTGCCCTTACAGATGTTCTCTGCTGTCTTGCGCCTGAGGGCCTAACCTTCTTACTGCTTTGCTAAAATCTCAGGATTATTTTTAGATTCAGTTATATGAACTTTTGTGTAGACTGGGGCCACCTTAAAGGCTGTAGAAAGCATCTTTTCTTATCCTTACCTGAAGGGCAGAAAGCAAAGCGAGACAGAAAGAGAGGGGAAAACTGCTGGAGGGTACCAAAAAATAACGAGATGTAAATCGAGCATTAGGAGCTGGAGAAAATGTTTTGGGCTTGATGGAAAACAGACTTTGCCCCTAGCCAGGAGATAGCGGGGGAGCTCACAGGCACTGCCACGTTAGCCTGTTTTCATAAGAGCTAAGTGTGTGCTCCGCACCTCATGTGAAGCTGGACTTGTGATGTGCTGCCACAGTAATTTCTTTGAAATCAGGCAAAGAGACGTCATAACAGCATGAATAGCTGTAAAAAAGTCTTTGGAATTTGCTCATGCAAACAATTACTCACACAGCTGTTGGTTCTTTTTGGTACATTGCTCAGCTTTTATGTACTGTTGACTCCAGTATAGCAGGGACACTTTAGTTTCACTTGTTTTGGGGAACTAGAGATCAAATTCAGTGATAACTGAAAGAAACTTGGGCCCTGCTTACCTGGGAGCAGAGGATGCAGAAAGGGGAAGCAGACTGCACCTTCAGAGAGCAGACTGAAGACTTCAGAGAGCTTCTCTGTATGGGTATCATAAGAACTCCAGCTCACAGCAGTACCTGGTGATCTTGGCAGGATAAGCTGAAAAATATCTCTGCCTCCCCCCAAATATCATGAGCCATGGTGAAGGAAATTAAACCTCATCTGAAGGCACACATCAACAGCCCTTTTTATTAGATGATCTTTAAGGTCCCTTCCAACCCAAACATTCTATGATTCTATCAAAGTAACAGCTCCCTGCTCAAAACTGACCATCTTCCTAATGCTCAGGATAACCTTTTACAGAGTACCAGGGCTGTGCCCATAGCCCACTGTCATTCACCCAACCTATGGATTTGGAGTCAGCAGGGGTTTGGTTTGGGATCAACAAATCCCAGTGTTGAGGATTTGGGTTAGAATCACACTATATGTGTGAAAAAAAAAAATCCTAATTTAAATTAAAGCCAGTTATAGCAAAAATTAGGGCTCTATCATGCTACTAACTTCCCTGCTTGCTGCCTGCTGAAGCTGTTCTCTCACAAGATAATGGTAAAAGGAGATAGTGTTCATGCCCAGGTAGCAGCTTAAATCATGTATGTTTTGCTTCATTGTTTATTGGCAATCAGTCTGTTTTATGCTGGCAAGTGTCCCAGATATCGTATTGTGTTTGACTGCGTCTGTATGTTGCATAAAATGTGATTGTCTCATAGCTACCTGGTTCCCCTCCTTTTGTTTGGTGCCATTGTGTCCACATGTGTGCAGTATATATATATATATATATATATATATATATAAAAAGCATATATGTATGTTTGTCAATTAGAGGGGCCTCAGAGATTTTGTATGTGTTTCTTCCATTCATCATGTTAGTTTTGTTCTGAGTGTATTTTTTTGGTTTTGGATTGGTTTTCTTTTTTCTTTCTTGCGCATATATATACTTTTCAGTGGTTGAGTGGTTCTCAGTGTAAGCTGCAGGGAGTTAAATGTTATTTTTATTCAGTCTGAGTCATTTACCCATTTGAAAACTTGATTCTGAGCACACATGTTGAATGGTTTTAGAAAGCTAACCCCTCAAGTTAAGCAAGGAAAAGAAAAATATTATGATAGTACAATGTGGTCTATGAATGGTAGTAAATTAGACATTGAAACTGAAGAAATCGGAAATAAACTTAGGTCCAGCAATAAATTCTGGATCTGCTTGTTTGCTATATATGAAGGCCTATGATGGAAAAACTGCAGTTATAAATGCAGGTATATTATTTAGGAGAGATGGGGTTTTTTTCCTCACATGACACGTAAAATCATAGAATAGTTAGGGGTGGAAAGGATGTATCTTTAAAAAAATAAAAAAAAACCTCTCTCTACTTTCATATAAATGAAAACAGGGCATCTCTTTATTGCATCTGAAAAATTCAAAGGGAAATTAATCTTGCCTGTCTACTGCAGGTTTGAGAATAGATCAGTTACTTTGCTTCTGGTTTATGTTCCTCTTGAATCTGTGACAGAGTAACTGAAAAATTCAGGGTAAGTCACTCGCTCTTCGGAGACTGACCACTTCCCTGCCAAAGAACATTTGGATGTGGGGGTGACAGGAATTGGCTTTCAGCTTCTGCTTTTTGCAACTCATCTTGATGCTTCTCCCTCTTGTACATTCTGCACACAGAACAGAATAGCAGTATGCAGACTTTTTGGATTGTTTACTAGTGCCATTTGGGTTTTCCCCTGCTTATTTCAAAGTCTGGTTCTTCTGGTTTGGGGATCTTTCGCTTTGTTGTTTTTGTTTTTTATTAACATTGTTCTTTTATTTTCAGTGTTGTTTTGCCCTGTAACAGCTGTGGAACAGTAACTCTCCATTGCTTTCTATTTGGAGAAGTGAAAGGAAAAACAAAAGAGAGGCAGCTGTCTTTTTTCGGGTTTATTATTGAAGTAGGATTTGTCTGTGGGTGAAGACTTGGAACCAAGTCTTCCGATCCAGTACCTCACTCCTGCCAACTGGCTGTGTGGCTCTGGATTAGTAATTCAGGCTTTTCCTTTTCCACAGGAAAGGAAAATGAAGCAGACCAGATGCCTAACCTGAGACGTACCAAAAGGCATGACTAACCAGCCTCTTAGCAAGCAGCCAAAGGTTATTGCATCTACTAATGCTGCATGGGGAAACACTTTCAAATGGGTCCAGGGCCCACTCGCAATGCAAAAATATCTGTGTCACTGTATCCATGCTCCTTTTCTCAGCTCCACCAGTAGATTTCAAGAGATATTTGAAGTTAACAATCTGAATACTCTTGACAGGTTGTAAATCTCTGATTTATAACTCTAGGACAAGCTGTAGGACGCTGTGTTCTCAAAATGTTATCTTACCTGATAATTTAATTATGCTAATCCAAATAAGAACTCACAGAAGTACTCTTCCTCTTGACTACTGCAACGTGTGTTAGACACTTGTGAATTCATTTTGCAATGTGCATAGTTTCTTATCGTATTTCTCCAGAAGGCTTAGTATCTAGGCACAGCTCCATAACACTGAAACAGCTGGTGAGTGATGTCTATGGAAGAGAAAAGATAGGAATAATATGGAAATGATAATACTGAAACTGGAACATAGTTGTGTTCAAGATTTTGACTTGTCAGGTCGGCTTGTCAAGTACCAGGGCCTCAGAGCTCATTCCCAAACTGTTTTTCATGCAAATCTTATTTCTTTCACCCCCTACAGACATGGTTGAATTTGCTTTTATATTGATCTGATGAAGATTCAATGTGTGTGATAAAGCATCTGCCTTACAACTGAGTAGTAGTAAGAGTAGTGATAAGACTATCACTCTTGTACTTTGCTTTCATATTTACATCACAACTTTCTTAGGAGTTGGCTAATTTAAAGGAAAGGGATGTAAGAGCTGTATATAATTTGTTGAGTAAAGACCTTCATAACTGGGACAAAGCATCTATATCAGTACCATTTCAGTTTTTGTGTTCCAGTGACTGTTGTTTCTGGGCTTTGTGTGAGTACTACTCAAAAGTAGTGCAGAGTATTGGAAGACACTGTGCCATTCGCAACATCTTTGAAAGGCAAGCCATGGTTCTATATGTCAAGCCTTATTTTTGGTGTATGAGCATGATTTGATTCTGAAGGCGAGCATCCTGCATTAGCAATGACTTTGTGCCATGAATTAGCAGTTCTAATTGCTCATGGAAATGAGAAGTCCATTTTAAGTCTTGACATAATGAGTTTGTACATGCTCAAGTGCATGTGTATGACTGCTGCTGCTGAACCCATGACAGTTCTCCTCCTCGTTTGTGCTTAATATACATAAATATTACCAGCATTGAGATGTGTAGCCATTGGAAAATGTATTCCAAATACTTAAAATGTGTAACTTGGCACTGTTGGTTGTTTGTTTTGCTTTTGGCTTGTGGTTTTTTTTGTTGTTTTCTTTTCCCTTGTCATTTGTTTTGCTTTACCCCAAACCTTTTACTGAATCTCAGTAACAATTAAACCTGACATCTTTAACATTTGTGGGCTATGACAGTAGTTTCCAGGGAACAAAGTGTGTGGAGAATATCAGAAAGGACTACTCCGTGTGTGTGTATACATGCATGCTTGGTAAACAGCCTGTATAAATTTGTCTGGTATGCACTGGTATAATTTACTATGTTTGTATACCAAATCCAGCAGTTTATGTATGTAGCTGCTAGGCCATGCACACCTGTACTTGTAGTGCTTGGTAGCTGCCATTGTGCACAAGAGATTGCTTCTTTATTGTTTAGTTTGTTTTTTTCTTTTCCTTCTCTGTGTTTTGCTACAAAGCTGTGATATCCTGAAGGATTACACTGCAGAGTAGTTGCTCCAAGGTGAAGCTTGGGGGGAATTAACCTAAGCTCTTGGCAAGACAGTTGGGGCAGGGGGTGGGATTGCTCTTGGCTCTCACGACATCATGACCAGGTAGATGGTCTAGACAGAAACCAGAAGCTTTGGTGCACCTAAACTTGCTTATACAAGTTTAGCAGAATTCCCATGTTGTTTCCAGGTTTTACTGGATGAAAGAACCACTCCTGCTCATGTTTTACTGTCTAGCATCTGCTCACTGTTATTTTTCTTGCAAAGGAATACAGGCAGGCTCTCTTCCTCCTCCTAAATCAGAGCCCACACACTATCTGAATGCAGACAAAACTTCCTCTTCTTACACTGAAGATGCCTGTTATCCAAATAGCAAAATTTAAGCTTGGAAAAAGTATACTTTTTATTTTCATAGATTAAAGTAACCCCTTTGGACAACCCAAGTATTTTTTCTATGCAAATAATTGAAGTGCAGCTGATCATTCCGTGGGGTGCTTTTTAGAGGGATAATGTGAAGAAAGAGTTGTGTTTAAGAATCAATATTCAGTTGCATCAGAAGCATGGGGAGGGGAAGGAGGCTGTGTTACTTCCTCCTTAAACTGAGTGTGACCAGTCCTCAATGCTTTCAAATACTTCAGGCTTTAGACACCTTTGAAAAATGTAAACTGGCTGCAAAAATTGTTATTGTGATAGGGCTTTCTAAAAGTTCAGTCTCAGGGTGAATGTTGTACATAAGGAAGTGGAGACAAAGGATCATTTTATTGAGTGAAACCGTTATGGAAGGTGACAAGACTGTAAAATCATGGCCTTAAAATAAAAGGGCTTCACTCCTTTTTCTTCTGATGATGGAACTCAAAACTCATTCCTGTAGTTGTCTGGCAGAGTCAATCTCTCTCATTATTTTCAGTACCTCAAGATGGAATATTTTGTAAGAGATGCTTTGGCAGGGACTCAGCCTCCAAAAGTCTTAATTTCTTGTCTACTCTGATTTTTACATAGGTGGAAATGGAGGAAAATAACTGCAGGTAAGGAAAGGGTTGCACTTACATTAGAGGAAATGTGGCCAGCTCAGCTGCAGAGGTGGGTTCTTATGGACAGAGTGTGGCATCTCTCACAAAAGCCTTAAATTAAGGTCAGCCTGGGTGGGAGCAATACCAGGCACAGCTACAGGTTGGGTGGAGATGAGATTCAGAGCAGCACTGAGGAGAAGGACTTGGGGGTGTTGGTTGATGAGAAAAATGAACATGAGCCGGCAATGTGCTCTTGCTGCCCAGAAAGCCCAACGTAACCTGGGCAGCATCAAAAGGAGTGTAACCAGCAGATCGAGAGAGGTGATCCTGCCCCTCTACTCTGCTCTCGTGAGACCTCACTTGGAGTACTGTGTGTAGTTCTGGTGTCCTCAACA
>JASSUY010037979.1:0-17640 GCA_032466535.1 Forpus xanthops | reverse complement strand
CTGTAAGGGTGGTGAGGCACTGGAATGTGTTGCCCAGGGAAGTTGTGAATGCTCCATCGCTGGCGGTGTTCAAGGCCAGGCTGGACAGAGCCTTGGGTGGCATGGTTTAGTGGGAGGTGTCCATGTCTATGGCAGGGGGATTGGAACTAAATGATCTTAATGTCCTTTCCAACCCTAACTATTCTGTGATTCTATGATTCTATAGGCCATTTGCTTCCAGTAAAACATTGCTTGTTGGAAAGGTGCTCAGGTTTTTACCAGAATGAAATGACCTCATAGGAGGCACCAGAGTTTATTGCAGCACTTACTCCTTATTTGCAAGGATAAGTGATTACCCAGCAGTGGCATTTTGGGTATCTTTGAATCTATTCTGCAGTGTATTCCAAAATTCCAACAGGGAGTACATTTTATTCTCTCTCACACCTCGAATGTAGACACACAATAAACATCTTTCAGTAAATTCCATAGCCAGCCTTCACATCATTTTGCCCTTTGTTTATTCTGCAGCTGAAAATACTCAGATCTCTCTCTTTACTGGGCTCTTCTAGACTTGGGTTTAAAATGTGCTAGATTCTTCCATGTCAAATTCCTCTGAATCACATTTATTCTGCCTGGGTGGATTAGCAACTGGATTGACTGTGTTTCAATTAAACAATTAACATACACATGAACTGGCACTGAATTTCCTGGATTTGGAAAATATAATATGAAACATGACCTGCTTAAGATAAGGAATGCATTGAGAACAAGAGAGATAGAAGAACTGTTGACACTTGCTACATGAACTTGAGGCAGCTGTAAGATAAGGAGGCTCCTTTTCTTGCCTAAAGCACAACTCAGATGGCAAACAACCAAATTTGGTAGGTGCAGTTGAGTTTTATGTGAGGTAATGCTTAATACATTGCAGGTGAGAAAGGAGATGTAAAAGTGTGAGTAATGTTAAATTGTAACAGCAGCAGCAATGTCTCTCTATACCCACTTTTACTCATGAATCTCAAAGTGCTATGTATTGCTAGTGTACCTTTGTTTTATGGGTAAGGAGAATGAAGCATTTGGAAAGGACCTGACTTGCTCCTGTGAAAGCAGCATTAGAGAAAATGTTGAACACAGACTTTCAGCTGCTAGCCCAGGAGGAAAATAGTCCCACTGTGGGAATGGCTGCCTTCTCCAGGCTATTTCTTCCCATCAAGAGCAGAAATCTAGGTCTGTGTTTGAAATGTAGCCATATTTCCCACCATTCAAAGGCTGGCTGAAAAGATGCACTTCCCAGTAAAGAAAAGGAAGAAAGTGAGCACAGGAGAACTTCAAAAAGCACAGAGGTCTCTTCAAAAAGGACAGAAATGGTACAGTTCAATGTGGAATCATTTGACACCAGCTTTCTAAATGTTGTCTTAATACCTGTGGTTCCTGTTAAAATGTGTTCAGGGAGGGCATAATTGCCAATGGGAAAGAAAAGACCTTCACTTTGGCTATGATAGAGGGGAAGGTCACCTAGCTGGACAGTAACTTTATGGGAAGCTTTGGTTCTTTACATTTTTACAAAAATACTTTTTGGCAGACAGTACTTCTGGCAGTGCAGAGCACATTACTCACAGAAGTGCTCGGTGGATCAATTCCTCTGTAACTGAACAAGGTCCCTGTGCTAAGTGCAGCAACTGCTTATAAAACAATTATTAGTAATGTAACTAATTTTTCCTTTCTTTAATGCTGTTTTGTGTGGTTTATTTCTTCTGTGAGCAAGTTAATTGCTCTTGACTTCTTCCCTCTCATCTGCTTTTCTTCTTCTCAATATGTTTTTCCCACTTGCAGATTCTTCCTCACACATTGCTCATTGATCTGCTCCTCTCCTCCATGAGCCCTCCAGGGCAATGCTGTCTTACAAGTGAGGAACTGCTCTGGTTTCTGTGCTGCGGTAGTCCTGATATGGAGATGTCCTTGAGTTTCTTTCACCCCTTGTCTTAAATAACAAGAGCTCCTGGGAGCTTTTGGCCCTGAGGCTCACAGTCCAGGGTACAAGGAGCAACAGTTCAGCTTATCCTGACCTGATCCTCTAGTTACATCACTGAATTTAGAGAAGCTACAAATATATGGAATTATATTTATACAGCAGGTTAGTGGGAGCAATTGTGTGCTATGCCCATGAGGACAGAGTGCGTTGGGGAAGCCTGTATGTGCTTATGGCACATGCCCTGATGAGATGCAGTGGTCATGCCTTGCCTTTCCAGCAGCACAGTGCTGCAGGGACCAGCCAGACCTACACTGAAACTCCATGCAGAAAAAAGGCAGCCTTACGGCAAGACCTTCTTAACCTTGCAAAGCAAAGTGCACAGCATGGACCTGCACTCCTTGCTTCTGTGCTGTGTTGAGAAATGAAAGCTGAAGCCCACTCAGGTATCCAGGCAGAAACACTGAATAATCTTGGTTGGAAGGACCTCTGTGAGTGCCCGGTCTCTCTCCCTGCTCAAAGCCAGCACAAGGTGAGGTGGAACTAAAGAGGCCTGGGGATCAGGGCTGGAGGTCTGCAACCCAAGGGAGGGAATTGGAGCACCGTGGCCCTTCAGCTCTCTGCAAACAGCATGGATCCATTGAAAAGTGCCATAGTAACAAACACAGGAAGAGCCCTTGGGGCTCAGTGTGTTTCATCCACGGGCTTCAGACACAATTAAGCCTGTTTAATGGAAACAATACTTTCTATAGACACAGCTGAGATAGGGAACATGAGGCCTTTCATGAATTACTTAAGTTGCAAAAATCTCACTATTAAAATCTCATGGTTTAAATTTCATCTAGTTTAAATAGGGCAGTTTTTGCGTTATAGGTGTGCCCTGGGGAATGGATGGATTAACATTGCTCTTCAGAATGTCTAGAGCATCCACAGCTTCTGTTAATTTCATTTAAGAATAAGAATGCTTAACATTCATGAAAATCTGTCCTTCAGCAATGAGCCTGAGGAGATGGATATTTTTTTTCAGCAAACAAGTAGTAGAAATGAGAGCAGAAATTCAGGGTTTACAGCAGGGAAGGTGCCAGGAAAACCATCAAGCAGCTCTGTAGGATAGCTCTGCTCTCCTGCCTTCCCTTTGTTCCACAGCCAGCCATCACTGGTCATACACATAGGCATAGAGAGGTGGGCCTGTGCTAACCTCATGAAGTTCAACAAGGCGAAGTGCAAGGTCCTGCGTCTGGGTCAGGGCAATCCCAAGCACAAATACAGGCTGAGGGAAAATAGACTGAGAGCAGCCCTGAGGAGAAGGATTTGGGGGTGTTGGTTGATGAGAAGCTCAACATGAACCAGCAGTGTGCACTCACAGCCCAGAAAGCCAATCATGGACTGGGCTGCATCAGAAGGAATGTGACCAGCAGGTTGAAGGAGGTGATCCTGCCCCTCTACTCTGCTCTCATGGAACCCCACGTGGAGCACTGCATGCAGCTCTGAGATCTGCTACACAAGAGGGACATGGACCCACTCCAGAGAGTCCAGAGGATGCCATGAAGATGATCAGGGGATAAAACACCTCTGCCATGGAGAGAGGCTGAGAGAGTTTGACTTGTTCAGCCTGGAAAAAAAGAAGGCTCCAGGGAAACCTTAGAGCAGCTCCTGGTGCCTAAAGGGGGCTACAGGAAATCTGGATAGGGACATTTTGCAAGGGCATGTAGTGATAGGACAAGAGGAAATGGCTTTAAATGAAAAGAAGGTAGATTTCAATCAGCTATAAAGAAGAAATTCTTCACTATGAAGGTTGTGAGGCATTGGTACAGGTTGCTCAGACAACCTGTGGTTGCCTCATCCCTGGCAGTGTCCAAGGCCAGGTTGGATGGGGCTTGGGGCAACCTGGACTAGTGGAAGGTGTCCCTGCCTGTAGCAGGGTGTTTGAACTGGGTGATCTTTGAGGTTCCTTCCAGCCCAGACCTGCCTATGATTCTATGACTCTGCATCTCTGTGGTGAAGAGGATCTCATGTCTGTGTGGATAACACATGGCTGAGCAAGGGCTGGCCAGCCAGAAAGGGCGGACACGTTCCTGTGTTTTGTTGCTCTAAACCAAAATACTGGTAGTAATGTGTAAACTGCAGCATTGACAGCTCCAAAAACCTCAAAATAAGTAATTTTTAAAACCTTATTACTTCATTTTAGAGATATTGCTCCTTTCTGATGCCACTAATGGTGCCCACCTTTATGTTTTTCCACACAGCCCGTTAGTTTTTCCTATAATGAACATTCAGATCCCTTCACTGTGGCAACTGGGCAGAAAAGCCATGCAATATTACAGGATCTTGCAATTCCTTAGCAAGCATTGCAACACTGTGGCTGGCTTGTTATGCTTACAGAGAGACCTTTTGCCTCAGTAGCATGCAAGTCTTAATGTCATGTTGCCAGCCTGATGGATTAATCCAGACATTGTGATCTGATAAGAGGTGGTACTCACAGGGAAATGGGGGTATTGGAGTGAGATCTAATACTCGATGTGTCCTTTACTGAGGTGGTGCTATGCACAGGCTGCTGCTTGTGTGGTCATTTTTAAAGTTTGACTTCTTAATACTCAGAGTGGGTTATTTTCCCAGAGAGTTCGTGTGTATCTAAATAGGCTCCTTAGGAGTGTCCCTCTGTAGAAAGTGTGGAGGGCTGATTGTGGTTGAGAATTAGGGTATATCTAAGGCCATAGTTTACCTGCAATTTAAGATATTTATCTGTTTTTAAAGGGCAGTGAACAAATGCTCCTGGGGGCTTCTGCCTCCCATCCAGTCACTGGGTTGTTCCTTCACTACATTTGACATTTTTTGGATTTTCACTTTCAAGTTATTAATGATTTTATACAAGAAGTAAAATACACAACCGGGTGAGAATGCTTGAAAGGAACACCCCTGTCACCAAGGCTGTAACTGTTACAAGGTCATACCATTTCTGTGACACCCATGTGTATATCACACTAGTTGTTTTGCTGGATTAGCTACATGGCTCATGTAGTCCTATATCCTTTCCCTGACAGTAGCCAGTAGAGGAAAGGGCAAGAAATGCCCTAATCTTGATTATCTGAGGATTTGGGTAAACCGTGACTGCTTTCCAAATTTCAAAGTGTTGCAACTCTGAACACCCATGTTAGTATTCATGCCCTTACTGATTCCTACAGAGATTTGGCCTTCAGTAGCAACCAGCAGCTGGGAGTCTCATGGCTGAGCTATCCGTCATTAGAAACAAACTGACTTCTCATCTCTCCTGAATGTGTCACATTTTAATTTCTCCAACTGTTCATTTCTCCTTGCACCATGAGAGAGAATGGAAATCTGTACTACACCTTTTCTGTATTCTCATTATTCGATGCATTTCTGCACTGGTGTTTCTGCGCTTAAGCAGACTTTTCCATCTTCAGGCTTATCCACCCTAGAAATTGCTGTTGTCAATTCAGTGTGAATTCAAAATGCAATGTAATTATGCACAAGCTTCTTGTGTGACTGCCCTGGCTCCACACTTGAAGAGCTTTTTAAAGTATGTTCCAGCTTACTTCTGCACGTGGACAGCACATTGCAAAAGCCCCAGCTTGCTCCCCGTAGCTCAGATCTTTTCCCACCACACGTCAAGAGCAGGGCAGACGTGCTGAGGAGCAAACACACAGCAACACCATCTGGGCAGGACAGCCATGTCCCTGGCATCCTCCACCGATATCCTTGTGCAGGTGGCCTCCCCAGGAGGTTGTTAATGATCACCCGTAAAGCTTCTTTTAACCTCCTCTGACTTTATAATTCCTGAAATAGGGTTAAGTGCTGTCATTAGTGCATAGTGCAAAAAGAGAGGCAGAGAGGGCTATAGAGAGATTACCTGGCTGCATTTTTACAAATTCTGGGTGATATGGAAAATTATGTTTTAAGCAATCAAAAAAGGAGAACGTAGGACAGAAGTGTCCCTCCATTAGTTGTGCAGTCAGTCTTTGGTATCCTGCCTGAAGGAGAATTCTACCATACAGGCGAGTTTGGAAGGAAGGTGGGTATAATTCCCTATCTTTTAGAGCATTAGCATGTCCCAGAAGGGACCCTGCAGAGCAGCTTTATCTGTTGGTTGATTGTTTTTCTTCATTTACAGGTTATCCTAACATTTGAGCTATGAGAGCAATGTGGAACATTCTTCCTGTAAGGACTTTCCCCTTAAAGGCAAGCTTGCAGCGTAAAAGGTCTCCCAGGCTCTGCAGTGGGCTGGCAGCAGTTTCTGAGTGACAGCCAAAAATATGTTCTTGCAGCAGTGTTTCCACATTGATGGCACTAAAACAGAGACAGCTCCGCTAGAGACAGAGCAGGCAAACCCACGCTTTGGCAGGATGCAGAGTTCTGCCTGCCTAGACGTAAGGGTAGCTGTCATCTTTGCAGTTTTATTTGTCTTTGCCTAAGGCAGCGATAGGAATTATGTTCATAGGGAAAATAAAAATAGTCTTAGTAAAAATACTTTAGGTCTTTATCCTCTCACTTTTGTCCTACCCAAGAGTTAGCCACATCACTTTGGAAAGCTGATACTCTCTGAACACAGCTCAAACCCTATATAGTGTTGGGTGCTGTGACTAATTATTGCGTAGTTACAAGTGCTGAAAAGAAAGAAGAGAACCCCCCTGAGCTTCCCACCATTTCTTTAGCTGCTGTCGATCTAGCAGTCTCTCCAGCTGGAGCCAAGAAGAGGTTTCAGATGACTCCTGCAAGCGGACTAAAGTTTCAGGGTAGTACATGCCTGGGAGGACATTCTCTTCTACCTAGCTAATTCCCAAAATATAATCAGCAGGCACCGGCTGAGCGGAGGGAGCCTCTCGCAGTACAGTGCCTTACCCTGCCGGCTGACCTAGTTGTAGATGCAGGGAGTAGCACATAATGCCAAGCCTGTTAAGTGACTGCAGATTTCTCCACACAAACAAGCAAACAAGAAACTACAGAATAGCTTCAGCTGTGCTGATAAGCTTGTAGGGGCACATAGGGCTTGTTTGTTTGGTTTGGGGTTTGCTTTGACCTTTCTTTGAACCTGGTTAAGATGGAAAGCTATAGTGAGCTTCAGTGCAGCACACAAGGCTGGAGCAGGCTGACCCACAGCTCCCTGGCCATCTGGGGATTGCAAAAGCCAACACAGCATTAGTCCTGCTCTCTATGTCACATCCTGCAATGCCCTGGAAGTGTTTGCTCTGTCATGATGCTGTCTTAGAGAGATAAAAGGGAAGACTGAAGCCGCCTGTGTTATAACACACCCCAAAGGCATCACAAGCTTTCTGTGAGATGAGCAGCACCAGTGACATTTCCATGTCAGCCTATCCATGATTTCCATATCACTGAACATTAAAGACACTTTGAGGAACAATAGGGAGACCTGAATTTCAGAGGAAATGTGCATAACAGTTTATGAGCAGTTGCTCTGTAGGGACTACATCGTCTTTAAAGGATCAGCTACAAACTTACAAGTGCTGGTCTAAATCCTTTTCACTAATGAAAGCACGCAAATATAAAAATGGTCCTGTGCTTGCAAACACAGGTTGTACAAGCCATATGTGCTTTAGGACCGTGCTATGTAAGTATTTTGGGATGGCATTTAAAACTAATTTCAGTAATATTGAAAAAATTTTTTTCAGTAACAAAACTTCATTTTCAGCATCAGGCATGGTCTGCATAGGAACTTATGGTAATTTATGGCGATGTCAAAGAAACAAGGCTAGCCCCTGGAGGAAGCCCTTGTTTGCAGCCTGGAACATGAATGTGCAAAAACTGGTTTTATGTTCTATTTTGAAAGATTATTTGTGAATACTTTAAGAACTGAAGACAGGATTTATGCTCCTCACAGAATGAGATGTTTCTTTGCTCAGTGGTAGTACTGCTCAAAGAACCAGGCACTTCATTTGTTGCCCTGACCTTTTTCAGAATATATTTATCATGTTATTTGCATGTCTAAAATATCTCTTCAGGTAGAGGGAAGCAGCCTCATTGTTTTATTTTATGAAAAAGGAGGCCCATGAATTTTCCTTCTCAGTTTGGCTATAGCTATGAGGTGAGTGCTGTGTATGCCCCATGATACTGGGGAGAAGACTGAAATGCATGGGTAATGTTCAGGGCACTGATGCTTAAGATGTATAACTGCAATAAGCTGGAGGCAAATAAAGCTGATCTGCATGCAAATATTCTCTTAATGAAAAGGCAGATGAAGGAAGGCAGATGAAGGAAGAGTTTGCTCTGTTGCAGATACATTTTTCGGGACCCTAAAGAGAATCACAGGCTCTTTCCATAACATTTTCTGTGAGACATAAATGCTCTAGAAATTATTCTTTCTACAAAAGACGCCAGCATGGATGGAACTGTGGGAAGCACGAAGAATCTCCTTGTCACCAGCAGAACAAAGGACCCACACAGAACTGCTTTTTGTAATATATTAACACTGCATAAACATTAATGGGCCATGGGTGCTGAAGCCAAGTCTTCAGAACCAGCTCCAATGACTGCAGGTGTTACCCTGATAGTGCCTTCACCAACTTCAACACAAAGTCTTCTACTTGAGAAGCTCCAACATGCTTGATGGGAGAGCCTGGGACCTCGACTCATAGCCACAGACCTGCTTTTCCTGCTCAACTATTATCCTTTAATTCCTTTGCAACACAAATGCACAATCACAGCAAAGGTTTGTGCTCTCCATGACAGTGCTGTCAACAAAAGGTCTTTTTGCATGGCTTGCAGGTCATATGCTCAGACATCTTTAGGGGAACATGTCTCCAAGCCCACTGGCAGTCAATGGAACAATACTTTAAGATGTATGGTTTAACTTTTAGGTTGCCTTGCATGGAGTCAGGAGTTGGATTCTATGATCCTTGTGAGTGTTTCCCAACTCAGGATATTGTGTGATTCTATGTTTCTACTTTTCTCACTTCCCAATATGTGACTACAATAATATTAGTGCAACAGTTTGGTGAAAACTTCAAGATCACTGGATGCAAGAAATAAGAAGAGGACTTGGATTATATTTTGTCTTAGCTTTTAATCATTCTCAGCATACCAGATAACATTGCTCATTTACTATTCAATAGAAGTATCTGTTAGAAAGGAACAAACAAAGAAGCTAATATCCAAACTCAAGCTGTCTTCCTGTGCATGTTACAGTGGCTGGTCGGATTTTTTACAATCTGCCTTCTCTGCTCTTGTCAGTTCATCCTGTGTTAGAGATCTCTACTCAATTGTGTTAGTAAAGTGCCAGCAGCAGCAGATGGCCACGGGCCAGCAGTGGGAAGAGGTGTCCCTTCGTCTGTAAAGAGAATCATAAAGCATGCACAGTGAATTAAACCAGAGCTATTATCATACCTTATGCAATATTTTTAGGACATTTATTGTAATATGTTGAGAATATAGAGATCTCTTTTTCTTTTCCCCTTCTCAGGATGTGTGTTAAAACATATAAAAGTTGTGGCTTTTTGTGGTTTTTCATTTGCAAATTTATTCTCAGAGGAGGGCTTTTTACGTATGAGCCTCTTCAGTACAAGATCTAACTAGAGGGTACTTAACTCTGCACCTCCAGTGAGGAAGGCACTGTTTGTTTCATAGGATTCAACTGCAAGGTTTAGATTTCTTCCTAACAACTCGGTAGCTGCATTACAAATAAGACCACCACTTAAATTGTCCGTGCTTACATCGTCTAAATACAACCAAAGAATGTAGGCTGCAAGAATCTGGGCATAAAGATGTCAGAGAAGTTCCTTTATTTCACTTTTTCAATGCGTTAGAAAAAGCCAGTCATGCTAAAATGTTCTTTGCTTCAAATTATATTTTAAGCACAATAACATTCAAGGTTCAAATCTGGAAAAGATTCAAAGACGGATTTCTGTCCTGGGCTTCTTTTAATTAATTCTTTATGCATCATCTGTAACTATTAAATCCTCAGTATTGGTCTTGTGTGTGTACAAAGTTGTAATTGCCCCATTGTGAACCAAAGCAATGTTTTCATACCACATAGAGTACTGAGATGACACTCATTATTGCATTAGTGCTGATTGTAGATACCACTGAAATAGCTTTCATTAAATTAACCACTTGAGGAAACAAGATGTCATCAGACTTGTCAACGTGAGTTATTTCTTTAGGATCTGTATCCTGGGTTCAGCAACAGCAGTCATTTTTCTCCTTTGTTGTAGCTGGTGCAGTGCTGTGTTTTTGACTTTCAGCCTGGGAACAGTGCTGATAACACTGATGTTTATAGTTACAGCTTAGAATGTTTGGTCTGACCAAGGACTTCCTGAGTCACATGCTCTGCCAGGGAGGAGGGGAAAGCAGGAGGAAGCAGAGACAGAACACCTGACCCTATTTGACCAAAAAGGTATTCCATACCACAGCATGTCATGCCCAGGATGGAAAAACTGGGGTCAGGAACCTGGAAGAGTTTGGTTCATGGCTCGGTTGTCGGGTGATGAGCAGTTGTGTCCTCTTCCCTTGTATTTCTCTTGTCATCATTATTATTATTAGTGGTAGCAGCAGTGATTTGTGTTATACCTTACTTACTAAACTGTTCTTATCTCAACCTGTGGGAGTTGCATTCTTTCAGTTTTCCTCCCCATTCCCCTGGGACCTGGGCAGAAGAAAGAGGGAGGTGTGAGTGAGTGAACTGCGTGAGGGGCTTAAACCACAATAGTTCAATCATTTGTAACCTGATGGCTTGCAAGAGATGAAGCTGAACACCAAGAGAATTCTATCTGCAGCTAGCACCACACATCTGAAAGTATACCTTGAACTTGGGCTTTTATTATATCTGGATCTGTTATGGCAAGTTTAATCACAGTGTAGCTTTTTGGGCCAAATCCTATTTCAGTACTGATGATAGTAAAATTAGTGGATGTGACAGTAAAATGAATGTATTTGAATTTGAGCACCTAGGATCACCTGTGCTTGAGTGACTGTTTTGGTTTTTTTTGGAAAATGTTTCCCTCTGTAAGTATAAGTATTTCCATTAACTCCATCTGCAAACTTTTCTGCTTGAAGTTTTCCCTGCTGTGAGCTGTAACTTTCACCTAATTGAATGAACACACATCCATATTTGTTTGCAGAGACAAATAAAAGAGAGATATTGCAGAGAGAGCTTATACCCCATGTTTCGAGTTTCTTTACCTAAATAATTGCAAAAGAGAAATTTAAATGTTTCCAATGTCATCAATCCCAACTGTAATTTCAGGGACCTTCCTCCAAAGGTATACAAAGCACAATGTAGCTCCTTAAAACTCAGTGTGCTTCTTTCCAAAGAGCCCACCTGGCGATGCAGTGACATGAATAACTATTAATACATTCACTGCTTCATATTTTATCGCCAGAAATACTGCATGTAGCTTGGTTGACTTTGCAGTTATTGTAGTGGATACTAATATTGTGGGGTTTAATTATTCTTATTTAAATCATGTTTTATGTAATAGTGTTCCAGCATGTCAAATTCTAAGCACATTCCTAGCAAGGAGCCTCTATAGCTCATAGCTCCTCCTTTCACATCTTAGTTGATGCTGTGACTGCCATTACAGTGACACTTTCAGAGCATCACTCAAGCACATTAACGCAGCTTTAATTACTGATATGGTTACTCTGCCAATATAAAAGCTCCACTGTACCATCCAGATAATTCTTCACAGGCATTTATGTTTATATATTCACTCACAGCTCAAAATCACTTGACCTTTAGTAAAGTTTGTTGCTTTATCTCTCTGTAGCATACTCTATGTAGTCGTCTCAAAATTTATTCCTCACAGGTCCAAAAGCCATCATTTCCACTGCCTTACTATGAAAACCTAAATGTCTAATCTGGGGTTTGGGTTGACTTTTTCATGTTTATTTTCCCCTGCAGCTTCTTTGGAATATCATGATTCTGATCTGTCTCCAACCCCCAAGCAGTTAAATACTACTTTGTGCAGTCTTTCTGCTTTTAAGGGCATGGTTTCAGTTTGCTTGTTCTGAGACTCTTGCAGCACCAGTTGTTATCTGGTATGGGTAGATACAACTTCGTATTGTCATTAGAATCTCACTCATTTATTCTCAATTCTGCAAGTACTGGAAGTTTAACATATCATTAGTATTCTTTGAGGTCTTCTGAAAAGTATTGGCTGAATTATTATATCACAAGGAAAATGGGTACCTCTCAAATTTGTCTCAAGTTTCCCTCCTATAATGGCATGCAAACTATGTGAAAACTTCATTTCTGGCTTCAGCCAAAAGCAGTTGCACATAGAGCTGAACATTAGTGAAAACTAATTACACCGTCCTTGTCTTCCTGGCAGTGGAAGAAAAGAGGAGTTATCAGAGGAGGATGAGCCAAGAGAATGACCTGGTTTTCCAACGTCGTGCACAGGGAGAGACATAAGCCGCTGATGATGAGGAATGCTAATGGTATCATGCAGCTGGCATCTCACGCTACAGCAAGCAGCCGCAGTGACAGCTTAGTACCGCCATCGGAAGAAATCTGCACTCGTCTAGTGGGAAGCAGAGCTGCGTGCTTTCTCATCAGTGTCCTAAGGGGTTTCACTGCAGCACTTTATTACTACCTTTATTTAATACTTCACTCACTGGGTCATTAAGGATGCCGTGTGAATGAGCAATTTAGGGCTTCCATATGAGGCTCTGGCAAGCAGAAATAGTACACAGGCCCCACAGCTTTGTGGTGTCGCTGTCCCATGGCTCACCTAAAGTGTGGTAGAATGAGACAATTCGATCCATGGACAGCAGCAGTAACCATGTCTGCTTCCAATGATTTATGTCTTCTTTTTCATACTGCAGAAATTCTACTTCACCTTATCACAGCCCCATCTCCCTCCTTCTCCATAGCCCCAGGTTCTCTCCATATCCCCTAGCACCCCTTTCCCATGGTAGCCAGCCAAGGGTTGGCTGGGGAGAAGGCAGTCCATGCTGCAGCTGCTCCAAGCCATGGCTGCCTGGCTAATCAGAGCAGATGATCACTGACATCCTGCTGACACCTCATCTTGGTGCAAGTGGCCACTCTGCTGCAGAAAACAGTGATGAATGTGAGTTTCTTCCAGTGCCCTCCCACCAAAGATGACACTGTTTGCTAAATAGATCCTTCCTACTTGGAAGAAAAAGCCTAAAGGCAAGACCTGGTGCAGGGAGACTTTTAACATGACTTCTGAGAAAAAGACAGGTACTACTCTGGAGAAATGCAGACACTTTGGAGTGTTAAAACCACGGAGCTGTATCCGGTCAGAGCCAAGGGGAAGGTACAGCAAGTATGATGGATTACCTTTGCTGCAAGGATGGACTGCTACTGTCAGTATCAGTATCCTTCCCTCAAACTGAATAATAAGCATCTGCCTGCCACTTTCTGATGTTTCTGCTGTAAAACTGAAGTTTAGAAGTCATATATCATCTGTCAAAAATATTTATGAATCTTGTTGGGATAAATGCAAGGGTGATGAATAAGTACTATGCAGTTTTGCTGCAGAGAAGCAGAGCTTTCTGCTTCAGGCAGCTCTAGCCCAGTCATGCAGAGTTTGCTGAGGGCTCTTTCATCAAGAGAACCTCAAGGGAATCTTATCCCAGCTAAAAGACTGGCAGGAGACAGGATGTTATCTGGATGACAGAAATATTCTTCTGATTAGAATTTAGATACCAGACAGCTTACAGAGAGGACAACGAGGCAGAGATTTAGAGTGAAGGGTACCAAACACAGCAGTGCCTTAGCTGCGGTCGTGCAAGTGGAATTACCCATGCCAAATCTCCCTGTTAAGGTTGCTGTTTTTATTCAGGGTGGACCAATGGATGAACACATTGTATTGTCAGCAGAATAAGAAGGATGATTTGAATGTCTAGTCCATTTTTCTCCCCAGGAAAAATGCTAGCATGCACTTACATCCCCATTTCTACATAGTCCTTAGAAGGAAGGATAATTTGTGGTTGCAAACTTTCAAGATTTTACTGAGGACAATATGGTATTTTGGGGTGGTATGTTTTCTGAGTTTGCCTTTGTCCCTAGTGATCACTTCTTCCTAGCGATCACTTCTTCTGGGAGATCAAACTGTTGAGAAGTGTCCTCCGCATAGGAGCAAGAAAACATAAAGCTCAGAAAATGGGGGAAGGTATTAGGATTAGGAAAAAATCCATGAGGAAATAGATAAACAGAAGGAAGAAACACTCAGGAAAGTGTAAGAAGACTTAGAGGTGTGTGTGGTGGGGCTGCAGCCAGGTGCAGATGGGAGGAAGTATTGGGAGAGCAAAGGAGGTTTAGAAGGGTGGGGTGTGACTGGGACACAGCATCCCAGTGTTGGTGGCCCAGGGCCTGGCTTGCCATTACTCAGGTAACCACAGAAAAGAGAATTGAATGCTTCCTTCTGTAACCCTTCATGTTAAGAAAGGAAAGATTTTTTTTCTAAATAACAACCAGAATTTGCTGTGTCTGTATTGTCTTGAAACCAGGAAAACAATGAAACTGAGGTGGGACAGACCTGCCCTTTGATGATGTGAGGAAATTCAAATATGAGTGAAAAATATGAAGATAATACTTTTTTAATAAATCTCACAGTTAAATTTCTAAATTTCCTGTGGCAATTTTGATTGCTCCTTTTTGGTTTGTTTCTTTAAAGACTTGAGGCTGTTAAGGTAGTGTGGCATGTTAAAAAACTCAATGCTTTTTCCACTGCAGCAGTTAACTCTGCAGGAAGACTGCCCAGAGTCTTGGAGATCTGGTATTTTATGTGTGCCCTGCTTTTAACACCATGGAATTTCAAAATTGAAATATCAAAGCCTGACATTCCCAAGGTAGCTTTAGTACCTTGCAGAAATGGTAAAATTCGGGCAAGTCATTTTTAGTTAAATGCAGACACTTAGGTTTTCAGGCAAAATATGATTTCTGGGATCAGATGCTCTGCTGCTACCTGTTTTCAACTTTTTATTTTGTAAGGCTTTTACATTCCTCAGCTGGATTAGGTCCATGTGAAGAAGGCATACAGTGAAGGAAAGGGGTGGTAATAGAAATTCAGAGTGCAGAGCAGTTGAGTAAGCTCCATGGCAAGCAACTTGCAGTATAAGGGCTAACAATTCATAAGATCAAATATTTGTATTGTCAAGGACTACCTCTCTTCATTAATTTGCAATTACCATGATAAGCTCATGATAAATTTTGGAGGGGGAAGTAATCATTGTCCTGTTAACCACTGGAAGAGGGATTATGTTAAAAATGCCATACGAACATTTAAATTCAGACATTTTTCTTAAGATTATATATTCATTAAGTGACTGTAAATCACTAACAGGCAGCATAATTAAGATTTATTTAGTTATGCAATGATGAGAAATACATACAAAATTCTTGCAGTTTAAGATTTCTTTGTGAAAATGATGACTTGGGCATTGACAAGGTTTTATTAAATGAAAGTCATTCATGGAATGATTTTTTTCTAGACTTTAATATCTCCCTTTGAAAATTATCAGTTTGGCACAGTTTAAGATATATTACATGTATTAAATGCAAGAGTATTATTATAACCGTTAGCATTGGATAATAAATTATCTGTTGTAAGAAATAATTTAGTATATCATCAAAGCAAATACTGGAACTAATTGCATTCCATTTATCATTTGCCATGTCAAATCTGGTGGGGCATTTAAAAGCAAACTGTGTCTGAGAATTAAATGGAAGTCATTGACATTGATTGTTGTTATGATTATGTTTACATGTAGCAAAACCTCAGGAACAGAGTCCCTGGATATTATTATAATCATTCACTTCAACTCTGCTTCTATTACACAAAATGGTAAATATTTCTTAGGTTTCTCAGAGTAGACCTCAGCCCAAAGCCCCACTCCTTAACTAGAAAAATATCAGGATGTCCTGAGTAAAGGACCATGTGGAAGGTGGTAACCTTAAGCACACACTGCTTAAAGCATTGTTTTCAAGTGATGGATGACATGGGCAGCTACTTCTCCCTCCAGCTCTGGTGGTACCTGAGCTGATGTGGGCATCCAGCTCAGCCAGGGGACAGCAGCAGCTTCACAGATGCTGTGCTGGATCCCTGCCCCACACTTCCAAGCAGTGGAGAAGGGGAAACAAATTCTAAATTATGTAAGAAAATTATACAAGAAAGTTATACAAGAAAATTAAAACAAGAAAGTTTTATTTGGTTGGTTTGTTATTGTTTTATTGTTCTGTGGGGGTGTCTTTTTGTGGTTGATTTGTTTGGTTGCTTTTTGTCTTTAATGAACAGCAATTGTCTGCCCCTTTGGAAAACCATCTTTCACAAAAAAAAAAATAAATCCAAATCCCAATCTTGCAGTGCCAGGCAAAGTTAATGGCCCATGACTACCCTCAGTGGTGTTTTTTATGAGCAGAAGCAAAGTGGGCAGGGAGCAGTCACTGCAATGTGTTTACTGGTACCAGTAACTGCTCCTCAAATCACATTATCTCTCCTCCTTGCAATGACTGAGCTTGCAGGGGCTGGGTGGTTTGCTGGTTTCCAGTCCCTGGGCCTGGAAGCCCTCCGCATGGGCATGACCCTGGTCTGACACCATAGCTGGGACCCCCAAGGGCTGCCTGGGGCTCAAGGCTGAGCTCAGCTCAATCCTCCTACTCCATCTGCAGCCCCACACAGTGTCTTCCCTGGGATCTTGCCTTGCGGTTTTAGAGAGGTTAGAATGAGTTGAGATATTTTGGCTTAGCCCTTAAGTCTTCTGGTTTGAGCGTGCACACTGAGCCGTAAGTTCTTGCTGCTGAAACCAGGCATGACAAAGAGGATCAAGTACTAACCAGAAGTCACTGCCCCAGGCTTGCCTGGTATCCACTTCATGTTCGGCTTTCACTTGCATTTCAAGTTGATTAGATCTGGAAGGTACTGACTATTTTGACACACTGAGAGGAAATGGAGTGTAACAAAAATAACCCAGCCCTGATTGCTTTGCTTTGCTGACCTTCCTAGTGCTCCTGCAAATCTAGCTGGCAATAGCAAAGCCAAGGGATAGCATTCACACAATGTCCTGAGCAGATGATAGCTGTAGCTACTATTTAATTTCCCAACAATGTTATGTCTAATTTGGGACATATCCCCACATTCTTCAGCCAAGGATGGCTGAAGTCCTAAACGAGATAAGGGATCTTAACGCCAGCAAAATTAAAAAGGGATTTCCTTCCCTCTTTTTGAGGACCACAGAAAGAGAAACTGCAAGCCACAAATCTTAGAATTAAGGGCCAGCCCCTAAAGAGAAAGAGCAGCAGGTACATAAACAGAGTTTTCTAGAGGTGAAGCTCCAACTTGATTGCACACAAGCAGTCTCAAAAGCATGTTGACAGACAACCCATTTGAAGGCCCCAAGCACCAACAGCATCACTACTGTAGCAGTCTGATGACCAAATGCAGAGGTCCAGAGACGGTTCATTACTGTAGGTACGTGACATGGATCCTGCAGATCTTTCTGTATGCCCTTAACTGTGTTACAGTGGTAATTATTCCATGCTGGTTGCTACTGCCAGCCAATTGTCTATGGGGTTTATGGAGAAAAAAAAGAAATTCTTCTTGAAAGGGTCTGACAAATTCTAAGTCAAAAATGTGTGTTAGAGAAAATGTAGATAAAGAGGAAAATAAGTAGTGCATATTATAGAATCATAGAATAGTTAGGTTTGGAAAGGACCTTAAGATCATCTAGTTCCAATCCCCCTGCCATGGGCAGGGACA